>MU748847.1:68848-97489 GCA_026770625.1 Nicotiana glauca
TGTTCAGAGAATGTGTAAAAATGAGGGGTTAGGGCGTTATATTAGAAAGGGGATCGGGTTTTAAAATTAGAAAATAGAAGCCCGGGGTAAAATCTGCGGTCGCATCTGCGATCGCAAAATAAACATGCGGTCCGCATAATGGATCGCAGAATTGCTCCTCAAAACCCAAATGTTCTGACACGATCTGCGATAAGAATGCGGTCCGCATTCATATTCTGCGGTCGCATAATGCGCCGCAGAATTGACCGCATTTTAACTTCAATTTTTGACAAATCTTCTATTACACTCTGCGGTAGGAATGCGGTCCGCATTTCGATTCTGCGATCGCAGAATGCGCCGCATTTTTGACATCATCTTAGACCAATTTTCTGCTTCACTCTGCGGCAGGAATGCGGTCCGCACAGCTGATCTGCTACCGCATTCTTGACCGCAGAATTGACAATTTTATGGAGAAATTTATTCTTTTGATTTTTAAAGCTTAGATCACCACCGAGGGTCCGAACCGTGGTGAGCAAGCTCGCCGCGAAGAATTCTACACATTCCTACCACAATATTCGGACCTTGACACTATGAGCTACTAGGTTTTAAGAACAAAATTTTACGGGGCCTTACAACCATAAGGCGACAGTGAGTAGAGCATTTGCAAATGAGAGAATCCGTTTGGTGAAAACTTGTAAAGAGCACTATCGGGTGACGGTGAGAAGAGAAATGAGAGAGGTCGATTAGCGAAAACCCGCAAAGGGCACTGTCGACCGAAAAGAAGACATCTCACCACTAAAAGAGTCCTGGCAAGGTTCCCTAGTTTTGAAATACGGATCAATGGGTTCATGAGAAGCTGGAAAGTTTGTGTGGGTCGGGCATCTAGTCCAAGAAGCACGTCAAGTCCATTTGAAGCCAGCATGCACCCCCAGATAAGTCCTTCTTTTCCCCCGAAAGGGACGCCTCTCTTTAAACTCATATGCTTGCCTTTGGTATACTTCTTATTTGAATCCCTTTCAGTTTAACTCTGATTCCGAGACTATTACAAAGAAAAGGTGGTAGGACTGGTTTTATAGGGCTTCGGCTGGCAAAAGCCAAAGATATTACCCCACCTCAGCGGGTGCGTCAAGCTAATCCCGACTGGTCGTGGTGGTTGAGGCTTTCAAACCCAAGACATTAGAAAGGAAAGAAAGTCAAAGACAAAGATCCTAAGAGTAGAATAAAGTAAAAAGGCCAGAGCCCACACGGGCGAGTCATCATGAAATCCTAAAAGTTGAGTCCTGTCGGTTTGAAAAGTGATTCACCCTCAAAGCCAGCAAGCAGCAAAGTTCTCAACGGAAACTAGGCCGGGATCAAGCAATTGAGATGATCAAGGCCATAAAACCAACCACCGTTTCAAACTAACAAATTGTTCTTTGTTGAAAGTTAAAACATGTGTAATTCAAAGCAACCACGCAAGAAGCAGGTGCAACACAAAAGAGAAAAGAAATGCGCAAGCACTGAAATAGCTTTGCATCAGGGAACCGACCAAAAAGGGAAGTCCCCCCAAATTCTTTCATACGTTTTACTAAATAAAAGGAAGAAAATAAGAAGAAAATGAAAAAAAGAAGAAGAAAGAAAGAAGAAGAAGAAGTGAAAATGAAAAATCCCAAAAGAAAAAAAAATATCATGGTAGCATAGGGCCCCCATTCCCTAGATATCCCGGCATAACCCGTGGACCTCCCTGGCATAACCCAAGGACCTTTTTACTTCTATCCCGGCATAACCCGTGGACCTCCCTGGCATAACCCAATGACATTTTTCTTTTATCCCGGAATAACTCGTGGACCTCTCTGGCATAACCCAAGGACCTTTTTCTTTTATCCCGGCATAACCCGTGGACCTCCCTGGCATAACCCAAAGACTTTTTTCTTTCAATCCCGGCATAACCCGTGGACCTCCCTAGCATAACCCAAGGAGCATTTTCTTTCCAAATCCCGGCATAACCCGAGGATCTCCCTGGCATAACCCAAGGAGCTTTTTCTTTCCAAATCCCGGCCAAAAAACTGAGGATCTTCCCGGCATAACACAAGGAGCATTTTCTTTCCAAATCTCGGCATAATCCAAGGAGCTTTTTCTGTCAAAATCCCGGCCAAAAAACCGAGGATCTCCCTGTCATAACCCAAGGAGATTTTTCTTTTCAAATCCTGGCATAACTCGTGGATCTCCCTGGCATAACCCAAGGAGCGTTTTCTTTCCAAATCCCGACATAACCCGAGGATCTCCCTGGCATAAACCAAGGAGATTGTTCCTTCCAAATCCCGGCATAACCCGTGGATCTCCATGGCATAACCCAAGGAGCATTTTTCTTTCCAAATCCCGGCATAACCCGAGGATCTCCTAGGCATAACCCAAGGAGTTGTTTCTTCCCAAGTCCCGGCATAACCCGAGACCCTTTTCTTTTTCCGGCATAACCCGGTCATCTTCTAGCATAACCTGGATTCATTCACAGAGATACACAATCCTGATTTAATTTCTTAGATATGTGTCACAATTAACTCACGAAATTTTTCTAGTAAAAACTGGGGCAGAAAATTTCGTTCGTTTGTTTGTTTTGGTATCGTAAGTAGGTTGATCTCAAGACACAAGGTGTGAGATGACCAATGCACTAAATCTCAATCCAGAATCAAGAAAAGAAGAAAAGAACAAAAAGAAATGAACTCAAATGTGAAGCAAGCAAGGGTGCGGATTGCTCAAAATCTGATCGAAGTCACAAGCTCCGCTGATCCTGTTTGACCCAATGCTGCATGAAGAGGAAAACACCTACAACTTGCGAGCATAAAGATTCAGATCGAAGTCCACAACAAAATCAGCTAAGACTCAAGATCAAGTTTCAAGAGAATTATAGATAGGAATCTTGTAACTCATAGTTAATAGGCATAGCTAGTTTAGCTTTGATTTTCCTTTTGGTATAATAAGGAGGTCAGCAAGCAGTAGTAGCAGCAACAACAGTGAAATTACAGCTTCTGGTAATCCCAGCTACCAAATCTTCCCGAACTACACTGACCTGATTCCTGTTTAGCTTAGGATATGTAGGCAACCTCTGAAGCAGGGTGCGATCAAACTTTCCAAAAATGCTTCACACGGAATATTCGAACGGGCAAAAATCGCTCGTATCCGCTCACTTATCTTTGCCCGAGAACTCTGCGTGTTCCCGAGCAAAGAGGGGCAGCTGTGAGCACGTGACTTTTGCCCTTTATGAATTATTCCCAAAAATTCAAACAAAATTATTTCTTTCATTATTTTGCATTTTTGTGAAATTTTAGTTATTTTTTGTTAATTGTTTGTATTTTATTTGTGCATCTTAATTCGTATGAAAATATAAAAAATACATTTGGCATTTTCATTTAGGGTTTAATCACATATTTTAGGATTAATTAGTGGTTAAGTTGTTCGCAAAAATAAAATATAAGGAAAATAACAAAAAATAGTCCATTTTTGCATTTTTAATCGTTAATTGTTGAATTCGTCATGAAATAGATTTTAAAAAATTTTAGAAATTAATTAGCTTAACTTTGAAAATATTTTTGGTTTTTAATTTTTTTCATTTTAGTATAATCAGAAAAAATAAAAATACAAATTAAAACAAAATAAAGAAATAAAAGAAAAAAAATTAAAAGAAAGAATGGTCTTCATAAGCTACCCAAATTTTGGGCCAATTTCGCCCTAAAATGTTTAGGCCCACAGCCAATCCCACCCCAGAACCCACTTCGAACTGGCCTCAAAACGGCGTCGTTTCAATGGCAACCAATCCTGACCGTCTAGTTTGTTTGGTCTGACGGTCAGAAACTAATGGATGCTAAATATATAATTGTCCGATATCGCCCCCCTACCCCATCATCCATCGTCTCTAACCCCTCATACAAAACCCTAGCCGCCCCCAGTTCCCCACCTGCTCCGCCGTAAGCCGCCGGCCGGAAAATCGCCTATGCAGGCGGCGAAACTCCAAATAATTTCAAATTTTTACCATAGCTCCGTCCTTATCTCCCCATCCATATCCGACCTTATTTCCCTTCAAATCCGAGCCAACTGCTTCGAATATCAAATCGAAATCTCGGACCAAAACCCTAACTCCTCAGAAATTCCCAAAAATCACACCCTATACTCTACCAACCCCCCTCTTCCCCAATCTCAAACTAAAACCCTTCAAATCTGAGTAAAACCTCATGAATTTTAGATTTAGGTTTTCTAAAAAATACTTTTGGATTTTGTTAAAGGAAAAGACTATCAAGTATCGACTGAACTTCAAATAATGTCATATGTTTGTTTTTACCAAAAACAAACGTATAATATTATTTGAGGGTTCAATTCAAATTCAGCTCAAGAAGATCAAAATCAGTAAGTTTCTTTTTAAATCGATTTCGTTTATTTAGTTCTATGTTTGTTCTTATTATTTTAGTTTAATTCTTGTTTGTTTTTCTGGAATTAGTTTCGATTTAGTTTGATTTCAGTTCGTAATTTTGCTCTTCTTTAGTTACAATTTTTTATTTGTTTAATTCATGATTGTTAGTTCTTGATTTTTTTATTTCAGTGAGTATTTGTTTGGTTCAGTGTCTAGTTTGTTTTATTTGATTAACTCATTTAGTTTAGTTAGTATTAATTAGAGTTGAATTGTAGTTTTGTGGATTGGTTATAGCTTATTTAGATTAAATAGGGTTAACTATAGTTAATTTTTTAACTCAAGTAAAGGGTTTGTTTGGTTTAGTAATTTCAGGGGAGGAGTAAAGGTAGTTTGGGTATAGAAAAGGGATGTTTTAGAAAGAATAGTAAATTCAAAACTAAGATAAGGGTAGTGTAGGCATTGTATAATTAAAAGAGCACCCTAGGGTCTTCTAGAATAGGACTTTGGTGTAGATTTCATCAAACTTAGGGCAGTAACTTGAGAAACAAGTGAGAAATTGAAGGTTTAATAGGTGAAATCTGCAATTAAAAGAGAGGGAAAATGTGAGGGCCATCTCGAACATTCTACCCCATTTGTTGCCTATAAAAGGCAACCCCAATGCCTTCACTAACAAGTTTGGACACCCCCTGAAAATTAAAAAGGGTTTCAGCTACCAAAAACTCCCTCTGATAGCTCTCTCTCCCTCTCTAATATTCAGATCCAAGCTTGAAATTCAAAATTCAAACTCCAAAAACCAAAAAATAAATAAAAAATGTAATAAAAACTCAAAAAAAAAAAATTACTGTTCCATTAGATGATTCAAGCTAGTTTCTCCTTCAGTTGCTGATTTTCCAGTTTTAGTTCAACATTTGGGTTTCGAAACTTCAGGGGTTTGCTAGTGTTGTTTCCTACAGTTTTGGATTTGTTTAAGCTGTTTTCTGGTTGAAATATGAGTTTACTGAAGGTGTTGTGGTAATTCTGGGTAGTCTCGATTTATTCTAAGTTGATTCAAGCTCATTTGTGTCTATTCGAGTTGTTAGTGGTTGATCTCCTGGTTTTTGTTTGATTTTGAACTTTTTCTGGGCTGCTGAACTTGTTTTTGGGCTGTTGTTCAACTGCTGCTTGCCTATCTACCTCTGTTGATCCTTCTTTCTCCTTGTATTGCAATCTCCAGGTACAAGTTTTGAATCTCTGAATGTATGCTTGATTCAAGAGATGAAATGGAAATGGCTTTAGCTTGGCTTCCTGCTTGATAATATTGCCCCTTGCTATTTCTTTGTTCACACTCGTTCATGCCTGAGTTTTATTAGAATTTGAGTAGAGTAGTTGAGTGTTGTAAAGTTTCGATCATATAGAACTGCTCAAATTATCATTACAACTGAAAATCAGACTGTAATAGGACAGAGACTGTTCTTAATTTGTGGACAATTATTGATTTATGTAATAAGCAGGTGAATCCGGTAGTTAGTAGTTTTCAGCTTTTGTTAGTTCATGATCCATGATCCTCATTTGTTTTCATTAGAAATTGAGCAGGACTTATTAATGGCTAAGCGAGTTAATTTGTGTAGCAATCTCAAAATATCCAGTCATTGTGAAATTGGTTCATAAGGCTCTGTTAATTGGTAAAATGGCTCAACGGTTCAGTTATGTTTAGTTTCACAATTTATATTAAAATTGAATCAGGATTGATTTGTGGTTCGTTATTAGCTTAAGTTGATAGGTATCATAATTTGGTTTTAAACATTTTAGACAATTCATTAGTTAATAAATATCATATTTGATTGAAACTTGATTCACTTTAATTCAATTGGGCCCAAAGGCAATATCACCAGTCCAAAATCGGCATCAAAAACCAAGTCAGCTGGGCTCACTTGTTGCCTCAACCAATATCAAGACCCAAACAAGTTGAAATCAAAAACATTTTAAAGCGGTGTTAGAGTTATGTGGGATTAATTTGCAAATATAAATTCAGGTTTCGAATTAGGTGGCGGGTTCAAATTAAGAGGGTCTCCCCTTTTGTTTGAACTCGGACTTGAATTCGAGGTTTGAATTTATAAATGTGAATTAATTAACCTTTGTAGAGACAAATAATAAATAGAAAAATCGTAGTTGCTTTAGGTTGGCCTTTAACAAAAAATGCGATGAGCCTCGCCAAACAAACCCATAAATTGCGGGGCCCTCATTAATTGTCTATATAAAAATACTTAGAACTTGGGGCATGCCGTTTAGCGAATCTCACGGCCTCCCACAAAGTTAAAAAAAAAAAGTTAGTCACTTTAGGCGCGTTTTTAATAATCTTACCTCCCTAAATACGGGTGTGCATTTCATGCAACCCAAATCCAAATTCAAAAACGTTGAATAAGAATGTGTCGAGGATCCGGGTGCATTTCATGTGATGTGATCCAAAAACACATTTTTAAACGACGTTCACTTTCGTAAAAACTTAACTAAAAGCGATAAATAATTTTAAAATTGCACTATAGATTGGAACATGTACAAAAAATTAGATTTAGCTATTTATAATAATTTAAGCGACCGTGCTAGAACCACGGGATTCGGGGGTGCCTAATACCTTCCTTCGGGTCAACAACAGAATTCCTTACACAGAATTTCTGGTTCGCAGACTCCAACTGGGAAGTCGACAATTTTCCTCGATTTGGGATTTAAATTAAACCGGTGACTTGGGACACCAAAAACCAATCTTATCCAAGTGGCGACTCTAAAAATAAATAAATAATCCCAATTCGAACAATGTCACTTTAAATAAAAAATTTCCTTATATATTTATCATTCGGGATAGGTGTGTAAAAAGGAATTGTGACAACCACCCTGAAGAGAAGATAAGTTAAAATTATATATATTGAATGGGTGTGGCACACGTTAGTTACCACCTTTTAATTTAAGTAATGAGTCACTTTATAAGTTTAGGGGTGCTGCCACGTTAAAGCCTTTTAGGCTTATCCAATATACTAATTAATCATTCACTAGTTATTAATTAACTAGTTAATTCCCCTATTGACAAATAATTAATTAATTACTCACATAATTAAGAATTATCTCAAATTACTTAAAATATTGTCCACTTTTAACACACTTTATATATTATAATATCATGGTCATGTGGTACCATATAAAATAAATACATACACTATTATTTCATTAATACTTCCATGAATATATATATATATATATATATATATATATATATATATATATATATATATATATATATATATTTTTTTTTTCTCAATTTATAATTTTTCTAATCTCATATAAAGAGTAAAAAATTCGGTATGCTTAATTCTTAAAATGTTAAAAAAATAACCTTCTTTTCTTGTGAAAAAAATAATTCATATATTTACAATAAAAAAAATCTCATAAACTTTCTTATATTATGAGTATAATTTACCATATCCGAAAATAGTAATAATGGTAACTATTCAAAATAATACTTATAAAACTTTTGCTAAAATACTCCTTTTAAACGAAAATACCACACTAACATAATATATAACAGTATCAAGGTTGATAATTTTACGGGATCTTATAATAATATAATAGGACTAGAGTCAAGCTCAAGAGGGTCTTCTTCCATGCATTCTTTGTCATGAGGCTGCAGGCTATGTGTTCTCATGATCATTCAATTAGAATTTGTTGCTTCATTTTGATGCTAAAGAGGAGTATTTTTATGTGAAGACCTTTTCCGTGGGCACGTAGCTCCAAAATTTATAGCATAGTTGAAAGTGTGGATGAAGGTGTGACTAAGGTTTACCAAGTAGAATGCAAAGAATGCAAGTTTAATTTGGAGGAATTCGATGAATGATCACTTAGTCATATTTCAAAGTGAAGTTGAAAGTCATGCTTAATGGTACATGCTTTTATCGTACTTGCTTGGGTAAACATGTTTTGGAGCACACTGTAATTTGTTATTAGTAATGAGCACTACGGATTACTACAAGACTAACATTATATATAGAAGGTTTAGGGATGAAATAGAAGAGGAATATAGCGAAGATTTATGCTACTGGAAAATGAATATTTTTCTTTTCTTGCTGCCCCTTGATCATTGAAGGATGTCATGTGCACATCTGGAATGAGCTATAGTTGTAAAGTAATTACTTCTACATTCAATTTCTTAAATTTCACTTCCAGTGTTCTTTTGCATTTCATTTAGAGTCCTCTATAACCTCATGGATTGTCTTAGTCCCTTCAAGCTCATATGGATTATTCTGACTCATCCTACCATTAAAGTAAGGGATGTAACACCACCACCTAAACATGTAGCAAATAGGCAAACAAATTCTAATCCCTCAAGTCAAGGTTAACCACGACACTTACCTCGCTCCAAAACTCAAACGCGGCTTTGTCTTTCAAACAAGACTCCGAACCAATTGAATATAGCAAATTACCGACCAAATGATTCACATTAAGCCGTAGTTCCTACCCACGATTGTAAAAGATTCAATTTAAGTTATTATTGAAAAAATTAACTCCCGGGCCAACTTGGTACAAACCTGAAATTCGGACCAAAACCCAATTATCCATTCACCCCCGAACCCGTTTATGTAATTTATTTTAAAATTCGACGTCAATTTGAGGTCTAAATTCCCATATTACAAAAATCCCTAATTCTACTAAACAAGCAAACAACAACCCAGCATAATACTACTTAGTGGGGTCTGGGGAGGGTAGTGCGTACGCTGACCTTACCCCTACCCTGGGGTAGAGAGGTTATTTCCAAATAGACTCTCGGCATCCTTCCCTCCAAGAACTTCAAATATTGCTCTTGGGGAGACTCGAACTCACAACCTCTTGGTTGGAAGTGGGGGTTGCTTACCATCAGAGCAACCCCTCTTTATTGGAAGTGGGGGTTGCTTACCCAAACTATCAATTTCCACCATAAAAATACTGGATTTTAGGTTGAACTCTTATGGAATGTAATGAAATATTGAATGAAAGTAGATTAGAATCACTTACCAATGGATTGGGGAAGAAGGATTCTTGGGAAAATCTCCTCTAGTGTTTTCTTGTTTTGCAAATTTGAAGATTGAGAGAAAATCCCGTCTAACTCCTATTTGTTCAGACATAGATGCCGCATTTGTGACCAGGGGTTCGCAATTGTGAACCCTCGCAAATGCGAAAAATACCTCGCAATTTCGAAGTCGCCGCACCTCTGCTTTCATCGTATTTGCGATGAAATGTTCGCAAATGCGAACTCTGGCCTCTCCGCGGTAGGGACCTCCTGATCACATTGCGATCGTTACTGACTCATGCTTTCTCCGCAAATGGGAAGAAGTTGCTAGTTATTGCAACCTTGACAAGATTTGGAATGCTCCTAAATGCGAACACTTATCTCGCAATTGCAAGATCAAAGACCAGCACCAGAAACTGAAGAATACCAGCTGAGTTTTCTAAGTCCAAACCACTCCGTGGCCTATCTGAAACTCACCCGAGCCCTCGGGGTTACAAACCAAACATGCACACAAGTCCAAAAATATCACAAAAACTTGCTCGCATAATCAATTCACCAAAATAACATCTAAAACTACGAATTGAGCACCAAGTCAAAGGAAATTTTCAAGAAAACTCGTGAACTTCTATTTTAACAACTAGAGGTCCGAATCACGTCAAACCAACTCCGTTTCTTACCAAACTTGACAAACATTTCATAAATATATTAATGGACCTATACCAGATTTCAAAACAAAAATACGAACCCGATATCACAAAAGTCAAATATTGGTCAAACTTTTAAATTCATTAAGCCTTTAAACCTCAATTTTTCAACAAAATACGATAACTCGAGCTAGGGACCTCCGAATTTGATTGCAGGGATACGCCCAAATCCCAAATCTCGATACGGACCCACCGGGACAATCAAAATATGGATCTGGGTCTATTTGCTCAAGAAGTTGACCGAAGTCAACTCAAATAGATTTTTAAGGAAAAAATTTCATATTTTATAAGTTTTTAACATAAAAGCTTCCCGAAAAAATACCTAGAATGCGCACGTAAATTGAGAAGACATAAAATAAGGTATTTGAGGCTTTGAAATACAGATTTAGGATCTAGAATACTAGATGAGCTTTCGGGTCATCACACACAACCGGCGCTCAACCGAGTGAACCCGACCGAGCAAGCTTGTTAGATTTCCTTCTACCCAAACTCATCCATGAATAAAGAGGATATCTACTCCATTAATCAAACACTGAAAATATTTCATTAACAACTCCCATTTTCATTTCCATTAGCAACTTCATTCATAATTTTCAAAATATTTTAAGTTTATAGATATAAAAAAATATTTTTACCAAATACCAATATTTCTAGTTCAATTCCCAACATCAAACACCACCCACAACCTGTCTACCGAGCCTCTAAGTACAACAGAAGAGTAATATAAAACTATCGGTAACACGGCGCCGGCTGTACCTCAAAATACAAAGTACATGACCACGAAATGATGTGGGAATCACCAAGTCAGCTGGGAAGAGAGTGTACTACTATCACTAATCAATATCGCCTGTTGTGGAATCACCTACACCCATTAATGATGCAGCACCCTCAGCAAAAAGGGACATTAATATCGTCGAATAGCACTAGTATGTGTAGCTAAATGTCCTCTTTTAAAATAGAATGGCCATATAAAAAAGGGATCACCATAGTACAACAAGTCACAATCAACAATATCCAAATGCCCAGTTAAAACATAACAGCTTTCGAAATACAAAAATAATATATATTTTTGGTTGGGAGATCATTTGTACCGATATGCCACAATTTACAATTTCGATTACAATTTCCAACACAGTGACCACCATGTGTGCGGAATGGCATCTGATCACGAATCGATCGGCTAGGCCATCTCACACGAGGCATCAACCACAATCACAACAACAATTATAATTTCCCACACAGTCACCACTATGTGTACGGCATATCATCCAATCACGACCCGATCGGCTAGGATGCCTCATATGAGACATCAACCACAATCAAAATAACAATACTTCCTTGTCTCTTTTGGCCATTCATAAGGTTCTTCATTTATGGCACGGTGCCGTATTTCATAATTCACACTTTCTTTTGTTTACGTTCAAGGATCACCATCAAACATAAACTTATAGAATATTCAGGAAATCGTAATTTTAACCTAATTAGTAATGAAGCCTTTAAACACATTAGATCCCTTTTCAAAGTATGGAGCACAATGACTTGAAATCACAACAAAAGTTAAAAATCGTAAGTGAGTAATACACCGTACCATTTTAAATACTTCTCCATAAAAGGTAAATACACAATTTCAACTCTTGAGTATGTAAGAAATCAAATAACATTGGAAATATTTATAAAGGAGGGCATGGTGATTTACAATTTAAACACGACTTCAAATCCAAAAACACTAGCGACAACAATCATGGCCACGTTTTTATATATCACTTTGGTTCTTCTGCTTTCAAACAAATTTATAGGTCATCAACAATAAGAGCATTTGGGATCAAGGCCTTAAGCATGATTATGAACAATAGGGGTTTTAGGCGCATTGAGTTACTTTTCACAATTGGGCATAACAACTTGCAATTTAAACATGATTTGAAATTGTACAATCTCGACATGTTGACCACACTAAAATACTTTCCCGACGGAGAACACAAGACGATAAGAGAATTTGATACACTTTTTTAGTATATATCTTTCAACGCAAGCTTATTCGCAATAGTCAAATATATAAGAAATAACTCAAAACATGAGAATTAGAAACTTGGGCCAACCATACTTGAAACTTACGGGGCTATCATGGAATTTGATTCCGATAGAGAAGTTTAGCCAACATACCTCGATTGAGCTTTGTTAGAGTTCCTACAATGCTCCACTACCTTTGGCAACGTCAATCTATAGAAACATGGTCAGAGTGGACCATTATTAGGAAAGGGTTCATAACATTCAGCTCACTTAGGCATTTTATCAAACATTGAGTGTGCACATTTCTCTACAACCTTCATTCATGATATTTAATTATCCAATACCCACAACCAGCATTTAATAGTTTAGGACCTCTAATAATGTATTCATATGTCACGACCCTAAACCCAGACCAGGTCATGATGGCGCCACTCCTGAAGACAAGGCAAGCCGACACATTTCTAGTTCAAAGTTAAACAGCTAAATAGCAATAAAACAGGCTAAAACATGATTTAATAATAATAACTAGCAAATAATATCATAACAATGTGTAAGTACAACCTAAACACAACCCAAAATAGGATGTCACTAGTCATGAGCATTTACTAAGGGCTAAATACAACTGACAAAGTCTGAAATATACTAAGTACAGACTAATAGAACAAAGAGGGAGAAAAGCAGTGTTGCGAACGCCCGTAACTACCTTGCTAAACTCCAATGACTCTGTCGCCGATCAACTAATACCCGCTACTGTTGATACCCAATTTTTTCCTATGTATTTTATATATACTCAAAATATTCTCAAAATTATATGTACATGTATATATAGGCATTCCCAAGAGTTTTGGTATTTTTTTCTTATTTTTAAAGATTTTAAAATCAATTTGTTTGCCTATTTTAATACTACAAAATTCAATAATTATTTTCAAAATTATTATTTTTGGCGAAAAACTTATTTTATTCTCATATTTACAAATATAATTAATTTGATATTTTGCATATTTTTTACAAATTTATTTGGTATTTAAAAGCTAAATTGCATGTAATTGCAATTATAGCCTATTTTACAATTAACAGCATTTCATAATTATCAAATTATTTCAAGTATTTTTAAATTAATACTTATATATTATTAATTGGTTCAGTGCTTTTAATTTGTTTTAAAAATTATTTTAACTATTTTATACAAAATAAAAGGGGGAAAACTAGCTATTTAACATTTAACCTCATTTCATTGCAATTATAGCCCATTCGAATTTCAATTTTTGGCCTCAATTTACCCAGTCCTAACCCCAATTGGACCGACCCATATTTCAATTAATCGACCCGATCTTGCCTTGATTTAATCTGAGCCGTTGATCAAGTGAGATCAACGGCCCATGTTTTATTTCCAAAATTAAATCTAACAACCCCCCCAACCCCTCATTTTAGAGATGTAATCTCTCTCTCTACACTGACTCTTGCTCTACCTTCTCTCTACAACCTTCTGGTTCTCTCCTTCATCTCCGATGAATCCACCGCCTCTCCGGCCACCTCCAGCCTCACTTCTCTTGACCACCAGCCGTCGTGAAACCTTGTCTTGTTGATTCCCTCCATTTTCGAGACTCCAGAAGCCTCCACCATACAAGATGGTTATCGGAAGTTCTGCCTACTTTGTCTCTGACCTTTCTCCGATGGTTTATGGTTCTATGGTGCTATGAGCATCATTATTAACGAGTTTCACAACCGGTCGGCTGAAAGCCAAGACTGATTGATCTTTGGGGGCTGCTCCATTGTTCTACTGCTCTGAAAATCGTTGATTGTTTGGTCTGCATACTATTGCCATGTTGCTCTGCCTCTTTGCACCTTGTTGTTCTATTGTCACTCTTGACTGGTCTGTTTCTAGTTTAGGTTTACAGTATCCCAAAACAACATGTTTCAGTTTATTATAAGATTCTTGTTATTCCTTTTGTGCTTTTACTTATGGTTATATTTTTACCATGTAATTAGCATGTCTCTGTGATTTCCCTTTCCCTTTCCCTTTAGTCTATTTTGTCTCTTGCTTTCCCTTGTGTGATCCACTATGACTTTGTTTGATATCTATGAAGCTAGCGTACTTGTTTTGTGTATGTGCTTATCTTTCCTCTTATATCAGTATGACCAATGTTTTATTATGTGTTTTCATCCTCTGCCTAACATCTACCCCTACAAACTTGTACCCTTCCACCTAAGTGTTATATGATCTAATATGTGAATCTGTCTAACACTTAATGATGTTGGACTTTGGCATGAACACTATGTGATAACCATGTGGTAAATCTAGTCTAAGGACTAATTGTGTATAAGTCTACTTCTACCATGTGATTTATCTGTCCCCCAGTCCCTATCCCTACTTGTGTTTGCTTCCTCAACTCTGCATATATTCTGAGTTGTGATTGTCCTGTTTCTTTCCTTTCTTTTTTCAAAACTTGTTTTTATAAAACAAACTCCCAGTTGTTCTCTAGAACTATTTTCTTCAAAAACAGGCATTTCAAACGCAACTCTTTTAAATTCTGTCACACTCTCACTACTCCTAGAGTTTAGGTTCTAGCCCCATCATGTAAGCATTGCCTTAGACACCTTTGAGTACCCATTGAACTTTGATGCATAAGGTTGGTAATTCCACACTGCACTTGTTCAACATTTTGGTAATGTTTGGGTGATGGTATTAGCCAAGGACCCCCATTGGGCCCTTAGGGAGCTTTGCCGCACCCAAACCATGATCAAGGCTGTGAAACTCGAAAGAAATGAGGTTGGAAGATCGGGCCTGGTTGAAGGCTCCCTATAGAGTAACCTCTTATTTTATTTTTAATTATGTAATCCAGCTATTATGGTTTGTAATAATTTGTAAACAACTGATTGGGGTTATAGTGAAATTGGGAGGGATTATGAATGCTTAGTTTAATTAATGGGTAGAGAACTGTCTATCGGGCTTTACTTACCAGTTTGTGCAAGAGAACATGATATCCTGCTTTAGGCTCTTTACATTCAGATTGTTATACTAACTTTGTAGTCAGTTAGTAATTAACGAACAACTGTTATGAAACTACTGTTGCATTTAGAGACCATGCTTTAGGAGCTTTATGTGCATTAGACATCATGTTATTTAGGGTTGCAATTGTTGAACGCCTCACCAGCTGTTTAATTTAACAACACAAGTTTGTTTGACTGCGTCTTCTCTTTAAAACTAGAATCAATATGCATGTTCACCACTTTTTTTAGACAAGAAGGCAATACATACATCGCCTAGGCAAGCTTTGGGCCCAATAATAAAAAAATAATTGATCTTGTTTACTAGTCTCAAACTACTCAACCTTTTAACTTTCCCAACTTTTTTTTATTCGTCTCTCCGAAGTCCACTGTTTTACTAAAAATCCCTTCATCTGGAAACCTATTTTGTATTTATAGGCTCTCACTAATTTCCTGTTTCGTGCTGTGTTAAGCTTTTAAATTACTGGTACCTTTCTACCCAGGATCACGTTATTTTGATACTTGTCTAACTAAACTACTGCGTTTTTCAAATCTCTACCTTTTTTTTTCAAACGATGTTTTAACAGTTCCCATACCTTTACTAACTCAACTGTTTTCTTAGTTGTGTTTCTGCATGTCAAACGCTCTTCGGATCACTCGGTTGTGATTAAACCTTTTGCTAAACTGATCTTTAAACTCGCGTTCTTTTAAGACCTTAAATGTGTTTGAGATGTGCTAATTACATGTTTACTTGTGAGGGATCTGTGAGCCTCTTATTTGCCTTTGTATGGTTCCTTTATGTGTAGTCCTACTTGTTATGCATGTCGCCTAGCATTTTGTCCTTTAAACCTAAAGGTCCAGCCTAGACCTTTCCCTGCAGGGATAGTGGTCCTAAATACCCTCCAGGACTTATAGTATGGGATGGATAATAGCACGCAATAAGCATTCGTGACCAATCCACACGTTTAAATAACCTTTACGGGGTGGGAATGGTAGACATGGAGATGATGATCACGCAATAACACTATGCGTACAATTGGTTACCGGTGTTGTGTGGATGATCCATGTTATTTATAAACCTAGGACCCCTTTCTTTATGTTACTTTGTTTAATATCAATAAATTCTGTCTTTTCAAATTACCCAAAACTCCCCTTTAATTTTTCACTGCACTATTCCTTTTACTTCTAACTCTTTCTTCCTTGTTTCATTCAATGTCTTAACAGATTCTTGCACTTAGACTCTCCCTCAAACAAATTATAGATTCCAACATGCTTGTTTGCAACCCTTATGTGTAAATTTATTTTTATACTTCTTTAAATTAAAGTCATAACATAGCATGGCTGGGAACCACACTAGTGGATCTTGAGGGGTGCCTAACACCTTCCACTCGAGATAATTTCTAGCCCATACCCGAACTCTGGTTTTCAAATTCAAAACCCTTAGTTTCCTAATGCACTAAATCATTAGGTGGCGACTCTTCAAATCCAAAAACCAAATTCCCAAACGGGAATAGAGTTGTCTTCTCAAATGTCGTAAACCCGATTTCGCGAGAAAAAGGGAGCGTCGACAACTACCAGGTTCAGAAAATACCTGAATCTGCACACAAGGTACAGGGAATAAAGTGAGTACTTCCAACTCAGCGGATAATAATCATAAATAAAGAATGAGTAATAAGAAATCATAAAAAATGCATGAACATGCAATATAGAAGTAGTACAAAACCAGTAAGAAAGCAATGAAGCTGTGAAAATATCTTAAAGCGTCTTAGCTCAGTTTAAACTTCTTCAAAAATGGCTTTTCAATAGTTAAGCAATTGAATGCAAAGAAACTAGAATAGATAAGCATAAAGATTATGCCCCTCAAGCACAATTACACAACTGAACAGGTAAATAAGACAGATAAACACATAAAGGTTCGCCCCTCGGGCACAATTTCAACAACTCTACCCCTTGGGCAATATCTTAGATCAATACCAGCCCCTCGGGCAATCACATAGAGCGATACCAGCCCCTCGGGCAATCACATAGAGCGATACCAGCCCCTCGGGCAATCACATAGAACCATACCAGCCCCTCGGGCTATGTCTCACATCACAATAGGTACCCGCGCTCATTGGGGGTGTACAGACTCTGGGAGGGGCCCCTTACAGCCCAAGCGCAACAACAAGCCATCTCGTGGCATAACCAATCTGGCCCTCGGCCTCACATAATAAAAAGAATCATCATGCTGGGTACCCGCGCTCACTGGGGGTGTACAGACTCCTGGAGGGGCCCCTTATGGCCTAAGCACAATATCAAGCCATCTCGTGGCATCATAAACAGGCTCTCGGCCTCATATCAATATCAAGCCACCTCGTGGCGTACAATCTCAGGCCCTCGTCCTCATAATCAAAATGAGTGTATCACCATCACGGTGTGCAGGGCAACTCAAAAGATATCCTCACAACACAGGCCCTAGGCCTTACTCATTCAAAATCACATAAGCTTCTCGAGCAACAGTAAAACAGTGTTGCTCAGCCCAAAATATCATTTGAGTATTAAAACTGAGTTAACATGGCTCAGTTTCGAAAATATTGGAAAACAACATGACTGAGTTCAAGAATAAAGTCAAAACAGCGAGGGCATATCAACAAAAATCCCCGGAGGGTTCAAATAATTGGCACGAACCCCAAATATGGAATTCAACCCAAATAATAATCATAGCAAATAGATTTCAGTCAAATACGCGGTAAAATCATCAATTGGGATGGGCCAAGTCACAATCCACAATAGTGCATGACCCCATGCTCGTCATCAAGCGTGTGCGTCACATCAATATAGCACTACCATGTGCAATCTGGGGTTTCAAACCCTCAGAACATCATTTACAACCATTACTCACCTCGATCCAGTCCAGATTCTAACCCGCGATGCCTTTGCCCCTTGAATCGGCCTCCATACTCGTCGAATCTATCCATAATTAGTACATAATCAATAAAATATGCTAAGGGAACAAAGCCCACGCGAAAATAATCAAAAATTAGCATAATCCCGAAATTACCAAAACCTGACCCCCGGGCCTACATATCAGAATTCGATAATTTTTACACAAATAGATTCCTTATCTCCCCACGAGTTCACACATACTAAAAGTTCATAAATCCGACCTCAAATGGTATATCAAATCCTAAATCATTGGTCTCCAATCCTAAACCCTAACTTTCCCAATTTTCACCCTTCATTTCCATAATTTCTAGCTCTAATCCATGAAATAATAGCATAGGAACCAGTTTTAGGTCCAAAATCATTACCTCTGTGAAGTTCCCCTGAAATCCGTCTTTCAAATTGCCCAAAAAGCTCCAAAGCCGAGATACAAATGGTGAAATTACCCAAAATTCGCGAAGGACACAATTTATATCTTCTAACCAGATATTTCGCATCCGCGACACAATACCCGCTTCTGTGGTACCGCATTTGCGGTCATTCATCCACTTCTGTGGAAATCACTTACCTGCCGCAAAACCACATCAGCGATCCATTAACAGCATCTGTAACTATGCAGATGTGGTCCTCTTAGCCGCTTCTGCAGTTCCTGCCCCTCAAGCCCTTTTCTGCTTCTGTGACCGAATCTCCGCTCATGTGGCACTGCACCTGCGGTCCTCAATCCACAGGTGCGAAAATACCAAAAGCAGCAAATTCAGCAGCTGCAACAAAGTCCAAACTTCTCCGTTAACCATCTGAAATCACCTCGAGGCCCCCGGGACCTCAACCAAAAGCACAAATATATCCTAATACCTTATTCAAACTTGTTCCAATCTTGAAAACACTTCAAACAATATCAAATCATTAAAAACACGTCGGATTCAAGCCAAACTTTCTAAAGTCTTTCAAACTTTGCTTTTGATCAGAAACCCAACCGAACCATGTCTGAATAATCTGAAATTTTGCATACACATCCAAATGGCACAACGAAGCTACTGCAACTCTCGAAATTCTATTCCGACAACTATATCAAAATCTCACCTATCAACCGGAAAACGTTGAAATCTCAATTTTGCCAATTTAAGCCTAAACCTTCCACAGATTTCCAAAATACATTCTGATCATGCTCCTAAGTCTCAAATCACCTGGCAGGGCTAACCACATCATAAAAATTCCGATTCGAGATCATGTACAAACAAGTCAAATCTTGGTCAAACCTTTCAAATTTCAAGCTTCAAACTGTGAACTGTGAGCACGTGATTTTTGACCTAAGCAAATTATTCCTAAAAATCCAAAAATATGATTTTACAATTTTTATGGAAATTTGTTGCATTTTTGTGTTAATTAGCTGCATAATAATTCATATTAAAAATACAAAATATGCATTTACATTTAGAAAATTAATTTTACATTTAGTAAGTATTAATTCATTTTGAAACAATTTAAAGACAATCAAATAGCATTTTGGGTTTTTAATTTGCCATAAAATAGAAGTTAATTAGTTTAATAATTTTAATAAATCAAAAATAAATACAAAAACAGAAAAATACAAAAAAAATGAAATACCGAAATAATAATACAAAAGCACAATACAAAAATATAAGTGAGATAATCATAAAAATACAAAAATGAGAAAATATAAAAGAAAAGGGGTTGTTAAATAATTGGGCCAAATACCAAACCCCAAACAAAAATACTCAAGCCCAAGCAAAATGTACCCAGTCCAAGCCCAAAATGCCCCATACCCGGTCTGCCCAGCCTCGAAACTAAACGACCCTGTTTCATTAAAACCAATCCTAGCCGTTGAAATCCGTTCATCTAGCGGTTTAAACCTGACCGCCTTAAATAAAAGAACGACATCATACTGTGATGTTAATCTAAGTCGTTCATTCATTTGATCTAACGGACAGGGTTTGGACGTCCTTAAACCAAACAACGTCGTGTGAAAATCCAGGCCATCTCAACCGTTCATTTGGGCTAATCCAACGGTGCTAACTCATTATTATACATTTGATATATCACGTATATACACCCTATATTCATTTCATCCTTTTCTTCCTCCCGTCCAAACCCTAGCCGCCATTACTTTCTCTCCAATCCCCGCCGGAACCTTACCGGCGGGAGACGCAACCTAAGCCAACCACCACAACTTTAACACCATATAATCGCCTCAGCCTCCTTATTCCACCCCTCCATTCCTTTTTTCTCGAATCTTCCCCTATTGTCTCAAATATCCGAATTTATCTCGCCGGAACCCTACCGCTGGCGAGTGACACCTCACCCAAATAAACCCAAAATTACACCCTACCTCCTCTGTGCTACTCTCAATCCGTTTCTGAAAGTTTTAAGCCTTAAAGGTCACTGGAGAAGTTCGAAGATGAGTCTGAAACTTCTCCGGTGACCCCAAAATTCAGGAAAAGGCCGTAAAAGGCCTCCTGGATGCCGGAATTGGAAGAAAAGAAAAAACAAAAAAAACAAGACTGACGAGAAAATAAGAAGAAAAGCTATGTTTTCTATTCTATTTTTTGTTTTTCTTTTTATTTGCATGTATCTGTTTTCTTAAGTTTTGTTTCTGATAAAATGATATAAGACCTTCTGATTATTACCTTGAATTTTGTTTTTTGTTCGTTGAAATAAAAGTGACACTGTTTTTGATAATGGTAGATTTGATATAAAAATAGGATTTTTAATAAGTTTGGATGAATAATTTGATTAGAAATTAGGGTTTAATAGGGTTGATTTTTGACTTGTTTTGGAATTTTTTTTTCAATATTGTTAATCATTAGTTCTTAAAATCTTAATTCTGATATATGTTAGAAATAATTGTTGTTAAAATTGTTACTTGTTAGTTTTAGAAATTAAATTAATAATGTTGGTTATAGCTGTTAGTATTCGATTAATTTTGATCCTAAAATAGCTAATAGATCAGGGGTAAAAAGGTAACAGGTAATAGGGAATTTAGTAAATCTAATTAGGGTTCAGGGGGTAATTTGGGGCACAACAAATGGTTCAAATATAATAAGTCTTAGGAGGCAGGGGTAGTATGGGCATAATGAAAGGGCAATTCAGTAAATGCTGAATAGAAGTGAGGGCAAGATAGAAAATATACCAAGATGGAAGGTTCTAGATAGGGGAACAGGTATAATTTCTAATAAATAAAGGGTAATAATTGAATAACTGATAAACAATAAGGTTAAAATTAAAATAAAAGAGGGACTACTTTGTAATTAACAAAGTTTGAATTTCCCTCCCTTTTAAACTCTATAAATAGGCATCCCTATGCTTCTTTGAATGAGTTTTGAAATCTGAAAAATTATCCTACAAGTAA
This sequence comes from Nicotiana glauca, assembly GCA_026770625.1. Lineage (NCBI taxonomy): Eukaryota > Viridiplantae > Streptophyta > Magnoliopsida > Solanales > Solanaceae > Nicotiana > Nicotiana glauca. The sequence goes on from MU748847.1 coordinate 90,208, forward strand.
TATACCATTCTTCCATCCAAATTTCGAAATTCATCTCTTCAAAACACAAAAACAGTAGAAATTATCAGAAAATCCCTAGATCACTGCTGTTTCATTGATCCTTTTAGTTAGAATCTGGCTTGCGTAGTGATTGCTGGAAATTTCAGAAGGTTTTCTAGTTTAAATCCAAGGTTGAAGTTGAGGTTGAATCAAATCTGTTGCTTATTTGCTGGTGTTTTAATCTTCTGAGTCTTCCTGGTTATTTTTGGGAGCTGTTTGGACTAATAGCTGGCTGATTGAATTACTGTTGCTGTGTTACTAGTATTTGACCTTACTGTTTTGCTCTCATTTTCCAGGTACAATTCTATACTTGTTGATGTAATTCAAGTCGACGAAGATAAATAAAAATAATTATGTGTTATTTCAAGTTGTTTTCTACTTAATATTTGATCCAATCATAAGTCCTTGTATTCATTAGGAATAGTTCGAATATGTAATTAAACTATATGGACTCGGACTGTTGAACTTTACAATATTTTAGTCTATTACAGTAACAGTAGTTGTATTTGAAGCAAGTTAGCTATAGGACTGTATGGATCTCTATATTAGATTAGTGATAGTAGTGAATTTGTAATAATATCAAAATTCGATTTAGCTAAAATTTCTGGATCTTAAGTGATCACAAACAACTTGTTTGTAATGAAATTTGAAAATCGTTTGCCAGCTTCAACTTGTGCTAGCCTGTTTAGATTTTTTAAATCACGCTTTTGTTCGATTTGTATTCTGTTAATGGACATGACATGTCTAAATTAGTCCAACTGTAAATTCCTGTTGAGTTCCAGTAATTGATAAAATAGGTGCATAAAAGGAATAATGTTTGCAATTCAATTTGAGTTCAGTTAATGTAGTTTAGCCTTCACACTTTCATTTTGAATCAAAGTAGCGTTTTAATACAAAATCGTTTAGTTATCTATTCCTTCAAATATTTGTAGGAATCTGTTAAGGCAACAGAATAGTTGCGTTAGTGGCCATTGGGCCTGGATATCTTGACACACGGCCCAGAACTTGGGCCCAAGCTGGATTCAATCAGTCCTGCTACACCTGGCCATGTTATTGCCAAACGGGCTACAATCAAACCCAAAGTAATTGAAGGCCTAGGCTCATATGAGCTCATGGCCCAAATGTAATAACCATTAGGTAATATTAAATAATTAGGACTCTTCCTTTATTATTAGAGACAAAAACCAATAGAAAATATAGTGTGCTTTAGGATCGAACTTAAATAAAAATAGAGACGAGCCTTGCCCAATGAATCAATTCACAATTGCAGGGCCCTCAATAGTCGCTTATAAAAAATATTAGAATTGGAAGGACCGTTTAGCGAATTTCACGGCCTTTCTCAAAGTTAACAAATACGTAGGTGCTTTAGACGCGATTAACAATAATATCACTTTCCTAAATACGCGTGCACATTTATGTGACCCAAATTCAAATTCCAACGAAGTCGAAATGTGTTTAAGGCCACAGGCGTACTGGTACGGTGTGGTCCGCAACTCATTTTCAAGACGTTGCAATTCTTGTAAAATTCAATAATAAAAGCGGACTACCATAAATGCACATAAAAATGAGAATGTATATGGAATTTATATAAAAACAAATGCCACAGTTGACCGACCATGCTAGAACCACGGAATCCGGGAATGCCTAATACCTTCTCCCGGGTTAACACAATTCCTTATCCGGATTTTTGATTCGCGGACTGTTAACAGAGTCATATTTTCTTTGGTTCGGGATTCAACCGGTGACTTGGAACACCATTAATCTCTCAAGTGGCAACTCTGAAATAAAAATAACAAATCCCGTTCCGATTGTCCTTAAAATGGAAAAACTCCTTTATCATACCCTTCACGGGGTGTAAACGTAAAAAAGAGGTGTGACAGCTCTGGCGACTCTGCTGGGGACAAGAAACCCAGAACTTTGGTTTAGGGTTTAAGAATTCGAGCTCGGAATATTTGCTGTATTTGTTTATATCTGATTTCCCTATATGTTCTTGATTAATGTGCTAAATGTTTACTGCTTTGATATTATTTGAACTGTATATAAATTGTGCGAAAATCCTTCTCTTCTCACCTCGGGGGATGTGCTTACTGGTTGAGACTCCCTATTCTGTTAGTGTCAATACCTTTAATAAGAAAGAGGCCGGACAAGTTACTAAGCCGAATGGCCTTTTGGTTCCCGGTTTGTAGCCCCCTCCTCGACTCGAGTTGTCCGCTCGAGTACACAGTCTAGAACAAATAACCAGGTTTTGAACCTAGAAATAGGGACATTTATTTGCATCGCATATGACTTAGGGGACTCAACACAGGGGTTGGGTCCGTCTAGGACAGGAAACCCAAAAATGAAAAGACCATCATGATTATGTGTTGCATTTATTTGTCTCGGACCATCATGCTGACCGGTTAGGAATAAGAATGGAGAGAAAAGAAATTTTTTGTAAAAAAAATTGAAAGAAAAGAAAAGAGAAAATAACAATTGTTGATTTTAGAAGAAAAACCGATATTCAAATGCTGTCAAAACTCTGTCGAAATTTTGTGAAGGAATTTAAAAAATAGAAAAATTGTTGATTTTTAGTAATTTGTTTTTGGGCTATGGAAATAAATAAATAAAAATTTTGTTATTTTGTTTTCTTTTCAAAAAAATAAATATATATATATATTAGATTTGCCAATGAAAATAGAAATTTTGTCTTCAAAAATAGTTTGGATATTCAATTTTGCAAAAATTAAAAAAAATAGTTTGTCTAAAAATAATTTGCCCCAACTACGCCGGTTTGATTCTCGTCTTTCGGGGCGTGATACGCAGGCAACCCTTAACGGGTCCAACTACCTCTTTTGTGTAAATAGTCAAAAATGTCAAATTTAGTCATAAATCAAGTGATGCCATTCTGTCAAAAATAGCCGAATGTCCCTAAAGGGCGCCGAAGGTTGTTTATGCAAAAAATGGCCACTTTTTGAGTCATTCTCCAATATCAGCGAGAACAGCCTTAAAATCTTCATTTGAAGTACCGAAAGGCCGTATTTGCAAAACTGAGCTTTATTTTTTGAAATTAGAATTGTGAAAAAATACATATTGTCTTTTTCTTTTTAAGTCATAATAAGTGATTTAAATCACCTTAATCAAAGTGCGGGATGAGCACGATTAGAAATGAACCAATTTTAATCATGCATAAAATCCCTTTGGAGTTACGTCTATAGTGGAACGATTTAGGCAAAGAAGGGAAAAAGGAAGTCAATAAGCACCTAAAAGGACTTACAGGTTTATTAGACATTACACCCCGAGGTGATATTATCAAGGCATTAATTACTTGTTGGGACCCAGCTCATAATGTATTTCATTTCTCGGGCTTTGAGCTTACCTCGACTTTAGAGGAAGTGGCATATTATATCGGAAAGGATGAGGTTCCTCTGAGGCACAAATACCTGATCGCTCCAAGAATCGTGGCTGTACATAAATTTCTGGATTCCTTGAAAATAGTCAGAACTGTTCATAACCCAGACTTGGTAGATGGCTTCTGTACTCTAAATTTCGTATATCAACGATATGGCCACATTGGGGGATTCAACAACCCAGAAAGTAAAATATGTAGTAAAGGAAATCGTCAGAAATGGGAAGAACATCGGCGTTTTGCTTTCATGGTAGCTTTTCTGGGGTTATTGGTATTTCCAAGAAAGGACGGGAATATCGATATAAAGGTAGTCGGGGTTGTTAGTACATTAATTACCCAAGGTAAGAGTACTCTAGCACCGATGATATTGGCTGACATATTCCGTGCTCTTACGGCTTGCAAGGCTGGGGAAACTTTCTTCGCAGGATGCAGTTTGTTATTACAAATGTGGATGATTAAGCATCTGTGTCATTGTCCTCAATTCTTGAGTTACGGGTCTCCAGCGAAAACATGCATAGAAGAATTCCACACAAGGATTAAAGGGGTCAAATTGCCAGAAGGGTTCATGGGTTGGACAGCATATTTTAGGTCCCTCACTGCTAGCCAAATTGAGTGGACATTCGGATGGTTACCCGTTGATGAAGTTGCATATATGCCGGCAGCCCGACCACATTTTCTTCTGATGGGGCTTAAAAGTATTCAACCTTATGCTCCTTATCGGGTGTTGGGACAGCTTGGGAGATGCCAAATACTACCCAAGGATGATGATCTTAGTTTACAAGTGGTTGAGATTGGCCCGAACGGCCAATTTCATGAGGCTATAGTCCGTCAGATTTGGAGCGAATGTCAATATTTGGCGGCAAATACTTGTGTTCGATATCGATCTAAAGGAGAGGTATCACCTGATTATCAGGCTTGGTATAGAAGGGATGTTGCATTCGGACGACCAGCCAAAAGACCCCATCTTCAGGAATTTGCTGAGTCATCACAAGAGCAATGGGCTTGGTTGGCCAAAGAAAATGAGTATCGGGCAAAGATCAGCATATTAGAAAAACAAATCCAAGACCTCATGTTTGAAAATAGTGTGCAAACAGCAGCCGACGAGGGTGAGAAAAAGTAATTGGCTAAAGAAAATGAGGCATTGCGAGCTCAAATTCAGAAAATGAAGATAGCAGCTGAAACTCCTGTCAGAAATACCCGAGATACAAAGTTGATAGACAATTTGCGGCAAAAAGTGAGTGATTATAGTTTTGACCTTGACAAAGCAGAAAAAGAACTAGCTGGGGTTCGGAGACAATTGGCTAAAAATGCAGAGGAACGGGCCCGCATGATTCAACAACTAAAAGAAGAACATAATACAAAGGTTGCTAGATTGAGGAAAAAGTTTATTACTGCAGAGGTCAAAATGAGCAAACAAGAAAAAGAGTTCAGTGTGGAAAGGGAACATTGCTATGCAGCCTTAGCACAATTAGAGATGGATCTGCAACAACTTCAGGAGAAAAACCAACAGACTCTAGAGGCTCGGGCTGAACAAATTGGGAGGTTACTTCAGGAAAAAGGGATAATTCGAGAAAGAATACTTGACATTGCTCATTACATCACCCAGAAGTGCCAAATACGTGAGGATATGACTCAAACTACATTTTTTGCCTCAGTGATGATATTCGTGAAACAAATAATGGGCGACTTAGACCGACTCAAAAAGGGACTTGCATATAGGCCCGCGGCGAGACCGAACGATGTCCCGCGAGCACCAGGAGCTTTGATGTATTCTTAAGTCTATATTGCATTAGGTTAAGCATTCAAGTCTGTATTTTTCATTCTGCATTTCAATTCAAACAGTTGTGTAGAGGGTTGTAGTTTGGTTGTCATTTAGACTCCATCTTTGTAATCATTGTTGGCTATTAATGAATTTGAAAATTCTCAAAAAATTATATTTGTATTATTTGTTTTTCTTTTCTTCAAATACATGTGCGATAGGCAAATTTATAGGATCGATATTAATCACATAAGCACAAATCAAAAGAACATTGAAGAAAAAAAAAAGGAAGAAAAAGAAAGAAAGAAAAGATAATGAAAATGAAAAATGATGATAAAAAGAGAAGGAAAAGCCGTAGCAAAAGAATTGGCAAAGAAAAGGCAAAAATGAATGAAAAGCCATAATTGAGAAAGCTGGGATGATGCATATGGCCGAGAAAAATTGTTTAAATGTGTCTGTGCTCCCAATGTGCGATTATTTGATCAATAATGACCTAACCACTAACGAGTGTTGTTGTTAAGTCCAGACAGGTGGTTTTTAGCTAGGTGGCATTCTGGCAACTCATCAGTACAATACCCGTTCCAAAGATACATCAAAAATGATTAGCCAAGAGATTGAAGCCACAATTATTGAACCGGCTAGGGATGATGAAGCGGTAGATGTGAATGCTATGAAGGAGGAAATGTACAAGCTTAAGCAACAAATGGCCGAAATGTACCAGGCCTGGGCGAAAGGACAACCCTTACCTACATATCCTGCCAATCCCGTCTATGTTCCTCCACCAGTTCAAACACAAGACCCTCCTACCGTAAATTCATCTCCGGCCTACCCTACATATCTACCCTACTATGCAACCACTTCACAAACACGTCCACCTCTTCCACCACCAAAACAGGTCCCACCACCACCTCCAGTTGCTCCTGTGTGTGTGGCTCCTCCACCGGCCACATTACACAAGTCTACAAGTGAACCTCTGTTCCATACCCAAGAAAACCACTACTATCCACCAGAACCAACCTTCAGACATAATGAGCCTTATCCTTACACTCCTNTCGTAAAGTGAAAAGTCTTGAACAACCTTTTCAGAATATGCAGGGCCTCGGGGGACAAGTGAGTGTGGCCTATAAAGATTTATGCCTATTTCCAGAAGTATAGTTGCTAGCAGGTTTTAAATTGCCGAAGTTCGATCTTTACGACGGTCATGGTGACCCTGTGGCACATTTGAGAGGATTTTGCAGTAAAATGAGGGGTGCTGGTGGAAAGGACGAATTACTAATGGCGTATTTCAGCCAGAGCCTTAGTGGATCTGCCTTAGAGTGGTACACGAGGCAGGATCACAATCGTTGGTTTACTTGGGATGATTTAGCCCAGGCCTTTGCCAATCACTTTCAATATAATTTGGAGATTGTTCCCGACAGACTCTCCCTGACGAAGATTGAGAAGAAGCCAGGGGAGAGTTTCAGAGAATATGGATTCAGATGGAGAGAGCAGGCCGCTCGAGTTGATCCACCCATGAAAGAGGGTGAAATGGTAGACTATTTCTTGCAAGCTCTAGAGCCCACACATTATGGACATTTGGTGTCAGCTATTGGAAAGACATTCAATGAAGTTGTCAAAATGGGGAGTATGGTAGAAGAGGGCTTAAAGACTAATAAAATCATGAGTTACTCAGCGATAAAAGCTACAACTCAGGCCATTCAGACGGGCACTGGAAGGGTCCTGGGAAAGACGAAGAAAGAAGAGGTAGCTATTGTGGAAGGAAGGACATGGTCCAAGGGTCCTTCTCCTTACTATCATCAACCCCGTCCACATCACCAACCTTACCTACCTACACCATATGGCCCACCACAACATTATTATCCAACTCCTGTTCCCCATTTTTCAGTCCATCATGCTCAAACTTACCCACAACCACAAGCACCATGGCGTGCACCCACTCCTCATAACACATATCATACCCAGAATACATACCCACCTCTCAAAACATACAAAAACCCTGGGGGAACTGGCTTCCGCCCAAACCTTGCTGTCAGAAATGATAGGCTGCAGAAGAAAAAGACTTTCACTCCGTTAGGAGAATCCTACACCATTCTATTTCA
>MU748848.1:9849-101699 GCA_026770625.1 Nicotiana glauca
AAACATCATAAATATTGGGCTATATTTATCATAATATGTTTTCTTATATGAATAACTATATGTTGCACTTTCAAAAGAGATATCAATGTCGACAACAAGAGTTTTTGGTTATGGCAGAATAACCAAAGTATTATAAGGAAACATATACAAAAAACACTGTCTATAAAGAAGTGTTCGGTAAGATACCATTACATTCGATACCTTTAAACTACAATACATAATTATCTACTTAACATGACTAAAATTGATCATTTATGTAAGTTTTGATGACGTCCCTTCATTTTGAATTCACGTATTATGCTAATGTACTAATATTTTTCGGTATTTAGATGATTGTTGTAGTAATATATATATAAATTTATTCTCATTAATTAAATTTTATTATTCATTCATCTAAATAAATATTTAAACCATTATGTGCCATTATTAAAGTGCAACGCACGTTTATAGATACTGGTATAATGAAATCCCAGTATATTATACTAGAGCATTTTTCGGATTTTGAACAGTATTTTCGTTCAGATTTATCTTTACATAAAAAGTGGCTTAATTTCGATTACTTTTGAAACTGTGACTATTTTTGAATGACCACTTCTAAATCTGACTATTTTTAAATTTCTTCCCAAACTTTCAGCTATATAGCGCGACGAAATAAAATGACAAATTAAAAAGTAAAAAACTTGTTTTTCTGGGTTGGAATGACAATATGTTGATAAGATTCTAAATTTCTTTTATATCTTAAAATGAATATCGAATATATTTAAAAAACTTTCTCAAACCACTAACAAAAAATAGGAATGTCAGTTACTAGAACTAATGAAAAGGTTGTCACAAAAGATCTTTTGTGACGACCTTAAGATCCGTGGAACTAGTATTGTGATTGAAAATTATTTATGACGATCTTTAAAAATTGATCACAATTAAGGAATAAAATTGACAAAAGTGAGTTATTCTTGTATAAATAGTCATTTTAAATGACATGGCAAATGATTCTAGCTAGATAGTGTGAATAGTGATCTTTTGGGATATAAAGGCAAATATCAATGATTTTTTTTGTCTTAAGAAAAATAAAATCTTGAGTAATTTCTATAACATGAATGACCATTCATGGAATTAACTCTCCAATTGGTATATGGTTGACAATAAACATTACTCTTAATAAGAGAAACTTATTTATTGTCGCTTTATTTTCCGGGGGGAGGGGGGGGGGAGTCCGGAAAATAATAGAATATTTTAAGTAGTTTATCAGTTTCGTTCTATATAAAGTACGAGTTGATAAAATTTGTGATGACCCAAAAAGACATCACTTGTTTTAGAAACAAATTTAGTATTCTGAGGCCTAAAACCTCCTTTTTACCTCACCTCGATTTGCGTGTGCAGTCTTGTCGATAATTGAATTGTGGATTTTCGAATATTTAACTTATGTCCTCCTGTTTCTATCTGATACTTTCCCGTAGTATGTTTCTCTCTCCCATCCTTGACTGTATGTTTCTAATTCTATTTTCCACTGTACATTATTTATCTACACAGGTTTGTTTGGTAGTCTGGTTCTAGCCTCGTCACTACTTCGTCCAGATTAGGCTAAGCACTTACCAACACATTGGATCGGTTGTGCTGATACTATACTCTGCACTTTTTTGTGCAGATCCCAATGCTGTAGACTTCAAACCATAGTGAGATTATTGTTTCTTGTTCATAAGGAGACCCGAGGTAGTCCTGCAGGCGTCCGCAGGCCTTGGCGTCTCCCTCTATCGATTTTCCTATTTCTTTTATGTAATCCTAGAGACAATGTCACGACCCAAAATCCACTAAGGGTTGTGGTGGTGCCGGACACCTCTGTCAGGTAAGCCAACTAAGTTATCAATTAAATCATCTTTTAATACTTTCGAAAATCCAGAAATTTTCTATCCATTTTACATAATTAAAACAATCTCTAAATCAATTCAAATTAAGCAATAACTATTAGTACACATCTTTCGAAAACCATCACAGAACCTGGTGTCACAAGTGCATGAGCATCTATTGATAAGGAAAATAAAATACAATATCTGTTTGAAATACAATGGACAGGGAGTAAATATAAAAATGCTGAAATGAACTACACTAGCTGCGCGTCGCCTCGAACAATGCAGCTCACCTAGTCCCAGAATCATCCGCGCTACTACGCACAGTAGGCTGCTAGAGGTATATATATACCTGTGCAACAAAAATGCACAGAAGTGTAGCATGATTACGTAATCAACGTGTACTCGATGAGTATCCTACCTAATCTCGAAGAAATGGAGACGAGATGGCCAACTTCGACACTCACTAGAGGTCAATTAACAATATTCTAGAAATGTGAGTAAAATCATGGATTTATAGAGTAGTTTTAATTCGCGAAGCCAGAAAATAGGTAAACACCTTCAACAAATAATGAAGGGTTTTCAAGGTTTATTCTTTATTATCTTATCAGTTTATATCAAGCCACGAAGGGTAAATTTCACGTTTAAAAATTCTCAAGCGACAAATAACATGCGCAAGTCATACCGAGGCGACAACCCGATCCAACAGGAATGTAAAATGTGCACTGCCGAGGGTCGAATGACCCGAACCATAAATGCATCTATTTAATCTGCCGAGGCGTTCAACCCGTTCCATAAATAAACACATACCATGCTCGCGAATCAAGCATGCGACACAGATACACATAAAATACATGCTCAAGAAGAATTCACTGGGGAGAAATTATCCAAATAATATCGATTCTCCTTTAACAAACTTTAAGAAATGAAGTTTTATACTTTTAGAAATTTACTTACTAATTCAATATGATTTAAGCAATTGAAGCTATCCATGAGTTCACAAATAATCCAAGTATAACATGCTTTTGGGTCCTAACTACCCGGACAATAGCATAATAGTAACTATGTACGGACTCTCGTCACCTCATGCGTACGTAGCCCCCACAAATAAGAGCACAGAACCAATTAACTCACCTAAGGGGACAATTCTCTCTCACAAGATTAGAAAACAATTCCTAACCCCGATTGAACAGTTGACAAAAATGCCCTCCGGCCCACGTGCCCGGAATCCGAAATTTTCGAAGATAAAGTTTACCCATGACCTTAGGAACTCAAATATATAATTTTTACTAAATTCCATCCCATAAATCGAGGTTAAATTCCAAGAATAATCATTTTCTAGGTCTTCCCTCAAACCCCAAGTTTTTCTACAATTTTCATGCTCAAATCCATACATAATTGATGTATTTAACTACAAATAGGCGGGGATAACTTACCTTGCCATTGATGATGAAAATCCTCCCTAAAAATCCTCCAAAAATCGCCCCAAGCCAAGAAAAATATGATGAGAAATGGCCAAAATCGGATTTTAAAACAACATTCTGCCCCAGCTCTTTCCGCATCTGCGGCTGCCAAACCGCTTTTGCGATCCCGCAGGTGCGGCCCCAATACCGCATCTGCGGTCCTCACCAAGCCTCCCCCTTTCCGCTTCTATGCTCCATCCTCTGCAGGTGCGGTCCCACATTTGCGACAAAATGACAGCATCTGCGGTCCATCCTACGCTTCTGCAGTCCCATTTCCGCAGAAGCGGAAATACCAGCAACCAGCAAACCTTAGCCTTCCCAAATATCCATTTTCGATCTGTTAACCACCCGAAATCCACCCGAGGACCCCGGGACTTCAACCAAACCTACCAACCAATCCAGAAACACCTTACGGACTTACTCGAGGCCTCAAATCATATCAAACAACGGTAAAACCATGAATTACATCCCGATTCAAGCTTTATGAACTTTGAACTTTCCAACTTCTACTTTCGATGTTTAAACCTATCAAATCATGTCCGATTGACGTCAAATTTTGGACACAATTCATATTTGACATTACAGACCTACTCCAACTTCCGAAATTGGATTCCGACCCAGATATCAAAAAGTCCACATCCGGTAAAACTTCTCAAAAACCTTCAAATTTCTATCTTTAGCCAAATGGCTCCAAAATGACCCACGGGCCCCCGAATTCACTTCCGATCGTGCTCCCAACTCTAGAATCACCATACAGAGCTATTCCCAGTCTCAAAATTCCAAACGGACATCGATAACAATGAAATTCACTTCAAACCAAACTTATGAAATTTCTTCCAAAATGCCAACTTTCACAATAGGAGCCAAAACGCTCCCTGGTCATCCAAAGCCCGATGCGGGCATACGCCCAAGTCCGAAATCATCATACGAACCTACTGGAACCTTCAGATCTTGATTCCTAGGTTGTTTACTCAAAATTCCAATCTTTGCCATTTTCTCCAACTTAAGGTTTCTAAAATGAGAATTTTCATTTAAATTTAACTCCAATCGTCCTGAATTTCACTTCCAGCCATACGCACAAGTCAATATACCTGAAATGAATCTTCTCATGGCCTCAGACCACTGAACGACACGCTAGAGCTCAAAACGATCTGTCGGGTCGTTACATTCTCTCCCACTTAAACATACGTTCGTCCTCGAACGTGCTAAGAACTATACCGAAGTAGTCTGAAATAACTGTTTAGCACCTCATGCACCTTCCTGTGCTACCACAACTTAGTTGAGCACATTAGCTCGGTAACTTCTGAAGATATTCCCTTTGATTCAACAAATAAGACCTCGAGCCCAATAGCAACATCCGGAATTCTATGCCAGGACTTTTTCCAACATACAATCACCATATCAATCACTACACGTTGTACTCAAACATGACTGCATGACTTTGCTAGATTCTTACTTTACAAAACTTAATCCACAGGACCATAATAATATTTTCTGATCCACTTAGCCAAAATTTAACGATTTAGATGCTCCCATTGCCCCTCATGACACACGCAAGTCTTACTCTAACACTTACAATACTGCCACGACGTATGAGATGTGCCAAAATTCATAATCAACTACCAAATCAACAAATCATTGAGTCTATACTTCTGATAAGAAATTGTACCACATTCTGAACTAAATAATGATTTTTGCTCCTTAATATACTTCATATAATCAGATTGCACTGATCCTAAGTCCCATAATCTCATCTCACCCAATACGAACTGCTCAGGAAATAAGCTACTCCGAATGCGATTAAAAGTCTCATATGATGTCACAATGTGCCAATAGGCCACCAATTCGAATGCGTCATGAAAAGGAAAATGAACTCTGAAAGGAATTCTTAGTTACCCCGCTCGCGAATCATACATGCGACGCGGGTGCACAACTAATATGAGCTTCCTTCAAAAAAATAGGAAACAAAACACAATAAACAGATACGGGGAACTGTACTGAACATCACGCTGTTTCAGTGCGCAACCCGATCCGAACAACATAACCATGGTGGCGTGCCACCCGATCCCAATAACACACCCATGGTGGCGTGCCAACCGATCCACACGTAGAACTCACATAAGGAGATATACATCGGGCTAAATTGCCCATTACAATCAAGATATTGAATTTGGTCACAAGCATGCTAAGTGCATAATACCATCCTTGAGGGGACATATAGTGCCATAAGCTACGAAACTCAAGAACAACTGAGGTGCAATATATAATCTGAATCTCAAGAGCCATTTTGCTGCCAATACGACATTTCCACGCGGATCCCCAACACATACACAATTTCTCAGGCCGTCTCACAACTCACACGGTGTAACGTATCACTACATGAAATATCTGACAACGAGATAACACCCTGACTACTCCACAAGGAGCGCGTTACTAAAATGAACACAACTGGCCTAACATAGAGCCCATATTCACATATAGACCCATCCACCGACCTCAAGTCCATCCTGATCACATCAAACTAAGCCAAAAACCTTTCAAAGGTCCATACTAATTTCCCTCTTCTCATAACACACAAGAACAACCGTCATAACCAGAGCAAACCTCCTCAGTTCATAACCCAATAAACAAAGTGCCCTCCAGGCATAAATTCTCAAAGTAATGATATTACCACAATTCTTCATACTTGGTTTAAATCTTTAGTCAAATAAGTGACTATATGTCACACTTGTACAATCTTCCCGTGGGACATGCTCCCACAATCTTCTGAAATAAATAACGGGTCCGCACATCTAAACTATCAGTCGCACTAACGCTAAAAAGCGATCAAGAATCCTTAACCAGGATGCAAAGCCTCTTTCACAACACCTCGATCTCAGGTGACGTTGAATACAATACCAATTACTTTAACATTCCGCCTTTTTCTTTCTCATCCGAACTTGTGACATCCTTACCAACAACAAACTACAACTTCAATCCTCACTTCGAATTTCCATGCTACTCACGACACCCAATGTGCCAACATACAATAGAACATGATTTTTATCGTAACCCCGAAATCATTAATATTTTAACACTTCATCATATAAGAACCTTTCACTTAACTCACTTCAGGAGAATCCTAGCAATACACAGGTAAACACTCATAACCGTAGAATATGCAAACATCTAAGTTGTGGTCTAAGCCACCATAGCCCTTCCGGAACCTGCTTCCACATAACAAGCCATATCAGTAGAATGCTTCAGAATAATATCAATTACGATGGCTAACAAGCCTCATACGCACCGCCACAATCACTTGCATAACTTAATCACACTGAAAGAGATGATCTCTACCGCCAATATGCCAACTAAATTATGGCTAACCAATCTATCTTCTTCCAATTTATCCTTGATTGCCTTATAAATAATACCAACTCCATTCAATACGTAGCATACTCCATATGCACTTATTCCGAGTGACCTTGAATCACGAGATCATGCCGTCTTAAATCCCACGAATTATTCCGTACCTCGCAAATGCCACACTGCAAGCCAAAACATCACAGCACATTCTGCGCCTCTCCTCATAGACTGCTAGCAAGCTGGCTTCTTTACCCATAATTATACGCTCAAAATTATTAGGCATCACACCTCATCTTGTGAATTTACCATGACCGTTGTTGAGAGCCACCCGCTCTGACTTGACCCCGAATATAATCAACTCCATGATTCTCCCATCACATGAGCACCACCTTCTTGGCGACGAACCCGCTGAATCACTTCCCTTGGAACCCGCATCTGTATAAAGCAAAACCCTAAATCTTTCCCCAAGTCTGAGCGTGATCTAATAAGGCTAACGATAGCCCAACTTTAATAATTCCTTTGCCCAGATTACCACTTATGATCTTTTCCCGTAGCTAAAATAGCCCAACAATATGTTAATAACCTGAAACCTTGCAAGTAGTTAACTCTGCAACCACATCATAAGCGGTGGGGCTCTCCTTCTTAGCTTGAAGCCAATATTTCACAACTCCGGAATTCACCGAGATTCCCTAGCTTCCATCTATATAACTTTGTGCGATCAACCGCATAAATTCTCAAATTTGTTTTGCAAAACCCCATTCTTTTATACTCTGATTCGCCCACTACATTCGCACGACGGATCTCTTCGCTACATAACTGATAAAATTCTTCGCAGAAGCCTCACTAACCATGCGACCGCTAACCTGCTCACTTGGGTAACCTGCCTATAGATGGCTCTCCCCGGCATCTTCCCATACTGCTGCGCATGGTATAATTACCACGACATCAATGACCCTTCCTGAGTCTGAGATCACTATCCAGTTGCACAGGTTCATTTACCTCTCATAGACACCATTTAAATGTGCGACAACATCCTTCCAATTTAAATTTATGCTGCATCCTTATTCAATTAAGTGGCTCCTTTCCGTTATACTAAATCTCTAACCGCACAAGAATCCCTACTTCAAATCAGGCCCATAGACCCCAATGACCAAGAACCAATATTCTCAAATCGTTCCAAACTCTCCTTAAGGAGCATAGTCATCTTATTACCAAGCCCCTACGCAGCTCCGCCACTCTCCCACTTTGGGCAAACTCACTTCTTTAATCAATTGCTCGGCCTGCACTTCCTAAGCCTGTCCTTTTAGAAGTTTAAGACTCCACCTGACACTTCCTACATGCCTTTCTCATCTTTTGCTGCTCAATAGTTGCCTTAAATAATATCTACCTTCGTAGAACCTGAATCCACAAATTGCTACTAACTTTAAACTTTTTCGAAGTTCATCTTCATCGAAATGACAACACTCAAAATACTGATTCAATCCTAAACCACCGCACCCTACGATATCTGATCATTCTATCTTCGATACTATTTCACAATATCTTGACCCAAGGGACAATTGTAGAAGATCATGACACCGACAAACTTATTACGTTCAATTAGGACAACAACACCCCGATATGGAAGAAAACTTCACCACACTTGAAATTACCAAGTCTTATTACTTCCATCAGTCCACATCTGACCATCCTTAGTTCGATTGCCTCTCCCCCTACCGGTAATAAAACACTGAATCTCTTGATTATGCACTGAGTAAACCTCCTTTGAAGTAATTCACTGCCCCGACTCACAGGCAAAATATCCTACCATTATAACAATACTGCGAAATTATCGCTCATAAGCATCGCGACAACCTGTGCCTAGCCTCAAGGCTCTTAGAAGTTCTGTTACTGAGCTGAACACTAGAATATCCTTCCATAAGGCGACTATAATAGTCCAATCAATTATACCGGGAGAATCATCCCGCACCATATTTGTAGTGCCATACAATCCTTCAATTTTTGATTTAAAACAAGTGCTCGCGTAAGATTGAGTAGGAAGAAATCAAGAGCATAAGCCTCAAAGGAATTAAACCGCACGATAAGGAAATCAATAAGGGAACTAATCCTAACACCCTTGTAGCCTCCCGAGGATAAGTACAAACATCTCTGTACCAATCCGCGAGACTCTACTAGACTTGCTCATGACTCATGAGACCGACGGGAACCTAGTGCTCTGATACCATGTTGTCACGACCAAAAATCCACTAAGGGTTGTGGTGGCGCCGGGCACCTCTGTTAGGCAAGCCAACTAAGTTATCAATTAAATCCACTTTTAATACTTTTGAAAATCTAGGATTTTTCCTTCCTTTTTTTATAATTAAAACAATCTCTACTTCAATTCAAATTAAGCAATAACTATTAGTACACATCTTTCGAAAACCATCGGAGAACCCGGTGTCACAAGTGCATGAGCGTCTATTGATAAGGAAAATAAAATACAACATCTGTCCGAAATACAATGGACAGGGAGTAAATATAAAAATGATGAAAGGAACTACACTAGCTGCGGGTCACCTCGAACAATGCAACTCACATAGTCCCAGAATCATCCGCGTTGCTACGCCTAGTACGCTGCTATAGGTATGTATATACATGTGCGACAAAAATGCACAGAAGTATATTATGAGTACGTAATCAACCTGTACTCAATAATTATCCCGCCTAATCTCGAACAACTAAAGATGAGATGGCCAACTTCGACACCTACTAGAGGTCAATTAACAATATTCTAGAAATATGAGTAATATCATGGATTTATATAGTAGTTTTAATTCGCGAAGCTAGAAAATAGGTAAACGCCTTCAACAAATAATCAAGGGCTTTCAAGGTTTATTCTTTATTATCTTATCAGTTTATATCAAGCCACGAAGGGTAAATTTCACATTTAAAAATCCTCAAATGACAAATAACATGCGCAAATCACACCGAGGTGATGACCCGATCCAACAGGAATGTAAACTGTGCACTACTAAGGGTCGAACGGCCCGAACCATAGATGCATCTATTTAATCTGCCGAGGCGTTTGGACCATTCCATAAATAAACACATACCCTGCTCGTGAATCAGGCATGCGACGCAGGTACAAATAAAATATATGCTCAAGTAGTCAATTAAGAATTCATCGGGGAGAAATTATCCAAATAATATCGATTCTCCTTTAACAAACTTTAAGAAATGAAGTTTTATACTTTTAGAAATTTACTTACTAATTCAATATGATTTAAGCAATTCAAGCTATCCATGAGTTCACAAATAATCCAAGTATAACATGCTTTTGGGTCCTAACTACCCGGACAATAGCATAATAGTAGCTATGTATGGACTCTCGTCACCCCGTGCATACGTAGCCCCCACAAATAGGAGCACATAACCAATTAACTCACCTAAGGGGACAATTCCCTTTCACAAGGTTAGAAAGTAGACTCACCTCACTTCGAAGACCCATGGCCGGCATTCTACATTCTTCCAAGGGCTTGAACCGACGCACAATGCTCCAAAACTAGCCAATGTTTATACAAATCCATTAATATATGCTAAGGTACTCATTATAATCCAATTTACAATAATTCCTAACCCCGATTGGAAAATTAACAAAAATGCTCTTGGGCCTACGTGCCCGGAATCCGAAATTTTCAAAGATAAAGTTTACCCATGACCTTAGAAACTCAAATATGTAATTTTCACTAAATTCCATCCCCGAAATCGTGGTTAAATTCCAAGAATAATCATTTTCTAGGTCTTCCCTCAAACCCCAAGTTTTTCTATAATTTTCATGCTTAAATCCATACATAATTGATGTATTTAACTACAAATAGGTGGGAATAACTTACCTTGCCATTCATGATGAAAATCCTCCCTAAAAATCCTCCAAGAATCGCCCCAAGCCAAGAAAAATATAATGAGAAATGGCCAAAATCGGATTTTAAAACAACTTTCTGCCCCAGCTCTTTCCGCATCTATGGCTCCCAGACCGTTTCTGCGGTCCCACAGGTGCGGCCCCAATACGGCATTTGCGGTCCTCCCGAAGCCTCCCCATTTCCGCTTCTGCGCTCCATCCTCCGCAGGTGCGGTCCCGCATCTGTGGCAAAAGACCGCATCTGCGGTCCCAGCTCCCATCACCTTCAGCTGCTTCTGCGGTCCATCCTACGCTTCTGCGGGGCCACTTCTGCAGTCCCATTTCTGTAGAAGAGGAAATACCTTAGCCTTTTTTGATCCGTTAACCACCCGGAATCCACCCGAGGCCCCCGTGACCTCAATCAAACCTACCAACTCATCCCGAAACACATTATGGACTTGCTCGAGGCCTCAAATCATATCAAACAACGGTAAAACCATGAATTACATCCTGATTCAAGCTTTATGAACTTTGAACTTTCCAACTTCTACTTCCGATGTTTAAACCTATCAAGTCATGTCCGATTGACTTCAAATTTTGCACATAGTCTTATTTGACATTATAGACCTACTCCTGCTTTTGGAATCGGATTCCGACCCCGATATCAAAAAGTCCACTTCCGATCAAACTTCTAAAAAACCTTCAAATTTCTATTTTTAGCCAAATGGCTCCAAAATGACCCACGACCCTCCGAATTCACTTCCGATTGCGCTCCCAACTCCAGAATCACCAAATAGAGCTACTCCGATCTCAGAATTCTAAATGGATATTGATAACACTGAAATTCACTTCAAACCAAACTTATAAAATTTCTTCTAAACTGCCAACTTCCACAATAGGCTCCAAAACGCTCCCTGGTCATCCAAAGCCCGATGCGGGCATACGCCCATGTCCAAAATCATCATATGTACCTGCTGGAACCTTCAGTTCTTGATTCCGAGGTCGTTTACTCAAAATTTCAACTTATCCATTTTCTCCAACTTAAGGTTTATGAAATGAGAATTTTCATTTAAATTTAACTATGATCGTCTTGAATTTCACTTCCGGCCATACGCATAAGTCAATATACCTGAAATAAAGCTTCTCATGGCCTCAGACCGCTGAACGAAATGCTAGAGCTCAAAACAACCGGCCGGGTCATTACATACATTATTTTGCTATTTCTTTCAGACTATTATTTGTAGTACTCTTAGACAATCAGTGAAGTTGTGACACCAAATCTTGGGTAGTTTTGTTATGGAATGGTATTAGCAGTATCAGTAAACTTGGAATTAAATTCTTCCACTTAATAAATTTTGTTGATTATTTACAATTGGCTTTTACTTGTTCACGAATTTAAAAATGAAAATAAGGCAAATAACTCAGTCGATTGGCTTGCCTATATTTCACTAGTAGGCGCCATCATGACTCCCAAGGGTGGGAAATCTGGGTCGTGACAAGTTAGTGCTAGAGCTCTAGGTTATATAGGTCTCACAATTCACAGACAAGCTTAGTAGAGACTGAGGGATCTCTACAGAGACGTCTATATTTATCCCCCAGAGGCTACAAAGTTAGAAAAAATTCACATTTATTCTTTCTTGTCATGCGGTTTGGTTTCTTAATGCTAATCAAATTTCTACCCTGTTCTTTTGCAGATGCCGTGAACCCGCGTGTAATGCCCCGATGGTTGTTTTGAGCTCTAGCATACCATTTAGCAGTTTGAGGCGATGAGAAGCTTCACTTCAGGTATTATGACTTGTACGCATGATTGAAATTGAATTTTTGGAAGTTCGAAGTTGATTTGGAAAGAGAATTCTCATTTCGGAAGCTTTAAGTTGAAAGAATTAACTAAGATTAGATATCAGATTAAACGACCTCAGAATCGGGATCTAAATGTTCGAGTAGGTTTGTATGATTATGTCGGACTTTGGCGTATACCCGGATCGGGTTTTGGATGAACCGGGAGCATTTTGGCGCATATTGTGGAAGTTAGCATTTTGGAAGAAATTTCATAAGTTTGGCTTGAAGTGCATTTCAGTGTTATCGATGTCCGTTTGGCATTCCGAGTTTGGGAGTAGCTCCGTATGGTAATTCTGGAGTTGGGAGCGCGATCAAAAGTAAATTTAGAGGTCCGTAGGTCATTTTGGAGTAATTTGGCTAAAGATAGAATATTGAAGATTTTTGAGAAGTTTGATCGAATGTGGAATTTTTGATATCAGGGACGAAATCTGATTCCAGAAATGGGAGTACGTTCGTAATGTCGAATATGACTTGTGTACAAAATTTGAGGTCAATCGGACGTGATTTGACGGGTTTCGGCATCGAATGTAGATGTTTGAAATTTTAAAGTTCATGAAGTTTGGATTTGAGGTTGATTCATGGTTTTAGCATTGTTTTATATGGTTTTAGGCCTCGATCAAGTCCGTAATGTGTTTTGGTATTGGTTGGTAAGTTTAGTTGGGGTATCAGGGGCCTCGGGCGTGTTTCAGATGCTCAACGTAATGATTCTTGCCTTGTGAGGATTGCTAGTTTTCTGGTATGATTGCAGTAGGTTTTTACTCTATGCGATCTCATGAGAGGGTCTGTGATCGCATAGAGAAATATTGAGGGAGCTGGAATTTGGCCTATGCGATCGCAGGAAGTGCAATGCGTTCGCGAAGGAGGAAGGTTGGGGCTACAAGTTGAAGGCTTATGCGATCGCGAGGTTGGAATTACGATTGCACAGTGTGCGTTTGGAGGATGTGATACGTTTTCCCTATGGGAACGTGGGATATGGCATGTGAACGCACATAAGGAATTATGGAGGCAACATAGTTTGCCTATGCGATCGTGGAGCATTGTTTGCGATCGCATAGAAGGGTCGCCTGGGCAGTGTTCTTTTAAAATCAGAGTTTGGCTCATTTTCACTTTATTTCTTCCATGGGAGCCAATTTTTGGAGCAACTTTGGAGTGCCATTTTCATCACCAAGCATGAGGTAAGTGATTTCTACTAGTTTTGAGTAAATACAAGGCTTATATATGGATTTAGACAATGAAATTTGTAAAAACTTTGGGGGTTTTGGTAGGAAGACCTAGAAATTTATATTCTTGGAATTTGGCCACTATTTTGGGTATAGAATTTAGAGAATTTTATATAATTTAGTTCGTGAGGCTATGGGTAAACTTATTCTTAAAAAATTTGGAAATCCGGGCATGTGGGCCCTAGGGCATTTTTGTCAACTTTCCGATCAGAGTTAGGAATTGTTATAAATTGGATTAACATGAGTGGTTTATTGTATATTAATGAATTTGCATAATCAATGACTAGTTTTGGGAGTATTTAGCATCGATTCAAGTCCCCGTAAAGGCGTGGATGACAGTTATGGATCTTCGGAGCGTGGTGAGTCTCCTTTCTAACCTTGTAAGAGGGAATTGTTCCCATAGGTGAATTAACTGGTTATGTGCTCCTATTTGTGGGGGCTACGCACGCACGAGGTGACAAGAGTCCATGTGTAGCTTCTATCATGTTATTGTCCGGGTAGTCTTGGACCCAAAAGCATGCTGTACTTGGAAAAATTGTAATGCTATTGACAATTTAAATTGCTTAAATACTATCGAATTGGTAAATAAATTTCTAAAAATATTTAAACTTCATATTCGTAAATTGTTAAAAGAGAATTGGTTTTTCTTAGATAATTGTTTTTTCTGATGACTTCTTGATTGATTGACTATGCGTGTTTAAATTATGGAATGGGCCGAACGCCTCGATAGATTAAATAGATGCATATATGGTTCATGCCATTCGACCCTTGGCATTGCGCATTTTATTTCTGTTGGATCGAGCCGTACGTCCTCAGCATGATTTGTGCATGCTTATATTGCTTGCCTTGAAACTTAATAAAGTTGTTATAGCCTCTTCCCGGCTTGAGAATAATTGTATAAATAATGAAAGGGAATTTGGAAAGTTTCCTATAAAAGAAATAGTTGTTTACTTGCTTCATTCTATTGGATTAAAATTCATGTTTATAAAAACCCACGATTTAACATGTTATTGATGTAACATTATTGGACCCTTAGTAAATGTCGAAGTCGACCTCTCGTCTCTACTTCTTCAAGATTAGATGGGATACTTACTGAGTACACGCTATTTTTGTACTCATGCTACACTTATGTGCATTTTTGTTGCATAGGCTCATGCACCTCTAGTGGCCTAGTTGGCGTAGCAGCATGGTTGACACAGAGACTAGGTGAGCTGTATTTCCTCGAGGCGACCCACAACTAATATAGTCTCTCTCTCAGGATTCTATTTATTTTCTATCCAATTTTATTCCGGACAGCTGTTGTACTTTATTTGGTTTTTCATAGAAATTTCTCATGCACTTGTGACACAGGGTTATGGGGATATCTATGGGTTTATTCAGAAATTTAAAATTGTCAAATGTTTCTTCATTTATTCGGTGGAATTTATCATGTATTGTTTAAACGCATAAAAGAAGTGGTTTCGAAAATTAAAATGAGAATTTAATTAAGTATTAGTGGTTGGCTTTCCTGACAGCGGTGTCCGACGCTATCACGACCCTTAGTGGATTTTGCGTCGTAACAACGTGGTATCAGAGTACTTCCCTTCTTGATTTCACATCATGCGATTTGATTCCTTGAGGCTTATGCCTTTGTTTCTTTCCTACTCAATCTTACGCGATGCAAATCACTTGTTGTAAATCGAGAAATGAAAAATTGTAATGGTACTACAGATGTGGTGCGGGGTGTTTCTCCCGGCATAGTTGATTGTATTATTATTGTCGCCTTGTGGAAGGATATTCTATTGTTTCACCTCAGTAGCGATACTTCTGAGAGCTCTGAGTCTAGGCGCAAGGTTCTATAATTCCCATGAACAATTGTTCCGCGGTATTGTTATGAGGGTAGGATGTTTGCCTATGTGTCGGGGGCAGTGAATGACTTGAATGGAGGCTTACTCAATCCATGATCTAGAGACTCGGTACTTGCGAGTGTGGTGGAGTTTTCTTGTATGAGGAGGTGCCATTTTCCTTATTGAATGTACTAAGTTCGCCAGTGTTAGGATCTTCTACAATTGCCTTTGGAGCAGGATATTACGGGTCAGTATCGAAGAAGCGATGGTTAGAGATCACGGGGTGTGGTGGTTTAGATTGAACCGATGTTTCTAATGTTGACGACTTGAGAAAGATGATATTCAGAAAGGTTTAAAGTTAATAGCGATTATGGGTTCAAGTGCTACATGGATATATTTTATTTAAGGCAACAACTGAGCAGCAAATGATGAGGAAAGGCATTTGGGAAATGTCAGGCAGTAGCTAAGATTTCTAGAAGGCCAAGTATAAGAAGTAAAGGTCGAGTAGTCGATTAAAGGGACGAGTTCCTCCAAAGCGGGAGAGTGGCGGAGTTGCATATGGGTATTTTGGTAGGATGACTATGCACCTTAAGGAGAGTTTGGAATGATTTGAGAATTTCAGAGATTAGTGATTGAGGCTTACAGAGTCAACTTGAAGCATGGGCCATTATACGGCAGAAAATTTGATATAACGGGAAGGAGCTGCTTGAAATGAAGAAGGATACAACATAACTTTGAATTGGGAGGATGTTGTTGCATATTTAATTGATGTCCAAGAGGGGTGAATGGACTTGTGCAGCCAGAGAGTGAGCTCTGACTCAGGTTAGGTTATTGAGGTCGTAGTGATTGTACCCCATGCAACAACATTGGAAGGTGTCGGGAAGTGATTTCCACAGGTGGGTTATTCCCCGTGAGCAGGATAGTGGTTGCGTGGTTGGCGAGGTTTCTGCGAAGAATTCTATTGGTTATATAGCAAAAAGATCGGATGTGCGAATATGGTTGATGATTTAGAGTATAAAAATGGGGTTTTACGGAAAGATTTTGAGAATTTTAGCAGTTGATTACACAAGGTTATGTCAATAAGAGATTGAGAATCCTGATGAATTTCAGAGTTGTGTAATAGTGGCTTTGAGCTAAGTGGGAGAGAGTCCCACCGCCTATTATTGGGTTGCATGGTTAACTACTTGCGAGGTTTCTGGTTATTAGCATATTGGTGGATTAATTCAGCTACGGGAAAAGGACATAAGTGGTAAGTTGATCAATGGAATTGTTAAAGGTGTGCTATGGTTGGCCTTATTGCTCATGCTCAGATTTGGGAAGGATTCAGGATTTGTGACTTGTATAGATGCGGGGCTCAGGGGAAGTGATTTTGTCGGGTGCTTTGTCGAGAGGGTATTCATATGCTAGAAAATTCAGGAGTTGATTATGTTCGAGGATAAGTCAGAGCGGCTAGCTCTCAACAACGGTCCTAGTAGATTCAAAGGGGTAAAGTGTGGTGCCTAATGATTTCGAGCCTATAGGTACGGTTAAGAATCAAGCTTTTGTAGTAGCTTGTGAGAAGAGATCCAGAATGTTCTATGATGTTTTGACGTGCAATGTAGCATTTAGGGGGAAACTGAGAAAAGGCTTCAGATTTATAGAAGGATTAGCAGAATGAGCATATCAGTTGAGGGTGCGAATGTGCGCACAAGGAAGGTATGAAATGGTTCATGGGATATGGGACAACATGGTCTTAGATTCAAGGTCACTCGACATGAGTGCAGATGGAGTATGTTGTATGTTGAATTGAGTTAGTATTATTTCTAAGGCCATCAAGGATAAATTGGAAGAAGGTAGATTTATTAACCATAGTTGAATTAGCATATTGGTGGTAGTGATCAGTTCCAACAGCGGGACCAAGTTATGCAAGTAATTGTGATGGTACGTGTGAGGCTGGTCCGTCACCGTAATTGATGTTATTCAGGAGTATTCTCCTATTGTCATGATCCAAAATCCACTAAGGGTCGTGGTGGTGCCGGACACCGCTGTCAGGCCAGCCAATTAGATTACCAATTAATTTCCTCTTTTAATGCTTTTGAACATCTAAGGTTTTTCCTTCCGTTTCACATAAAAATAAGATCATTTCCTGAATTCAAACTTAAATAATACCAATTAGTACAAAGATTCACTGAAACCATCCCAGAAACCCGGTGTCACAAGTGCATGAGCGACTACTAATAAAAACATAAAATACAACACAACATCCGTCCGAAATACAATGGACAGGAAAGAAATACAGTTACTAGAAGGGACGTTAAAAGCTGCGGGCCACCTTGAATACTGCAACTCACCTAGTCCCCGAATCGTCCGTGCTGCTGCGCCCCGTAGGCCGCTAATGTATCATGTACCTGTGCAACAAAAATGCACAGAAGTGTAGTATGAGTACGTAATCAACGTGTACTCAGTGAGTGTCCCGCCTAATCCCGAAGGGGTAGAGACGAGATGGTCAACTTTGACACACTCTAATGGTCCAACGATTATTTATTCTCAATATACATATCAATAGTGGATTTATTATCTAGCATGATTTTTATCCAAATAGAGGAAACAAGTAAACACGTAATTCATTCATAGGAAAATTCCAAGGTTTCTTTTCATTATTCACAATATGATCTCGAGCCATAATGAGGCATGTAACATCTTAAATAAATTCAGGCAGCAATATAAGCATGCGCAAATCATACCGAGGCGACGACCCGATCCAACATAAATAAATGTGCACTTGCCGAGGGTCGATGCATCTATTAATCTGCCGAGGCGTTCGGCCCGTTCCTAAATAAACACACACAGACAGATAAACAGTCAGGAAGTCAACGTGGATCAAATATTTAGAAAAGGTCAATTCTCTTTATTAATTTGAGAAAAACGAAACTTAAGTCTTTTAGAAAATCCAATTATTAATTTAAGGTAATTTAAGCAATCTGAGCTATCAATGATTTCACATTTATGTCACATATAACATGCTTTTGGGTCCTAAACTACCCGGACAATAGCATAATAGTAGCTACGCACGGACTCTCGTCATCTTGTGCGCACATAGCCCCCACAACTAGGGGAATATAATCAATTTAACTCACCTATGGGGTAATTTCCCCCTCACAGAATTAGAAAGGAGACTCACCTCGTTCCGAAGACTCGCAACCGACATCCCACATCCTTCCGAAGCTTGAACCAATGCATAATGCACCAAAACTAGCTAATTAACGATAAACTAATGAGAATATACTCAAATACTTGTTAACAATTAAGATTATACAAGTTCCCAACTCCGTTTAGTGTAATGACCAAAATGTCCTCGGGCCCACGTGCCCGGAATCCAAAATTTCTCAAATACAAAGGTTACCCATGACCTTAGGAACTCAAATATATGATTTTCTCCTAATTCCATACCCAAAATCGTGGCTAAAATCCAAGATTATAATTTTTTTCTAGGTTTCCAACCAAAATCCCAATATTTACACTAATTTCCATGCTTAATCTCATACATGATCAATGTATTTAACTTATAATAGGCGGGAATAACTTACCTTAACATTGATGGAAAAAATCCCCTCCTTGAAGCTTTCCACAATCGCCCCAACCCATGAAAATATGAGAGAAATGAACCAAATCACAACTTAAATTAAGCTTCTGCCTTCAGTCGTTTCTGCTTCTGCGGAATTATTACCGCTTATGCGATTCCACTTTTGCGGTCAAATCTTCGCTCCTGCAATTCCCAAGCTCCAGCCAACTTTCGCTTCAGCGGAACCCAAACCGCATCAGCGGTCCCGCTTAAGCGTTCCAAAACCCGTTTCTGCGGTTCATCCCCAAGCCAGCCTTTCCGCTTCTGTGACCTCTCCTCCGCAGATACGGTCCTGCTTCTGCGGAGCCTTGACCGCATATGTGTTCCCGCAAGCCTTAGTCCAAAACCACTTCTACTGTTACTTCCTCTCTTTTGCGGGGCCGCTTCTGCGGTCCCATTTCTGCCGAAGCAGAAATACCAGATACCAGCAACTCAGCTCTTCCAAAAATCCAATTTTTGATCCGTTAACCACCTGGAATCCACCCGAGGCCCCCGGGACCCCAACCAATCATACCAACCAATCCCAAAACACATTACGGACCTGCTTGTGGCCTCAAATCACATCAAACAATGCTAAAATCACGAATTACACCTAAATTCAAGCTTTATGAACTTTGAAGTTTCCAACTTCTATTTCTGATGCCGAAACCTATCAAATCACGTCCGATTGACTTCAAATTTTTTACAAAAGTCATATTTGACATTACGGACCTACTCCAACTTCCGGAATTTAAAAGGACAAACAATTGAGTTAAGAACACACTCTTACACACTCAAAACTCTTTCTTTCTCTATTACTACTTGTGCTACTGCTTTGTCTAGCCGGCTGATAGCCAAGGCTAGACTGTGGAATCACTCGTATATCCTAGTTTAATTTTAAAGCTCCAAAAACAACACGCTGCCTTATTTGTTTCAGCTTCGTTCATTTTTGTCTACTCCTGCTTGTGGTTCTGTTAAGGTGCATTACTAGCATGCTATAATGTCTCCCCTTCCCCTTTAGATTAATGCACTGCCCTATGTGTGTTTCAAGGCATGCTCTTGCGGTCACTTATTGTGCACTTTCCATCCCTAGTCCCTATCCTCTCCATGTGCTTATGTTCTTTCTAACTAGCCTGTGAGCATGCCAGTATCAGCTATTGCCGTGCATGTCCAACTAGTCCTGTGACCCTTAATGAGGTTATGTGTTTATAGTCAAATGTATGTGTGTACCAAACCCCTTGGCCCCTTTGTATGACTACTGATTCTGTGTATGTTCCTATCTTGGGAGTTTGAGTTTTGTTTACTACTACAACTGCTTTCAAATCACCTCTATTACTGATTACTTTCAACCCAGTTTTGAACAAAATTCTTTTTCAAACTGTGTCCAACACTCTCACATACTTTTAGAATCTAGGTTCTGCCCCTTTTGTGTGAGCCTTACCTTTGGAATCTTGAGCTCCTTCTAAACTTGGACACATAAGAGCTGACCCTTCTACACTGTGCTCATTCTGTTTGGTTATGCAAATCTGGGTGTGAGCACTGCCCTGGACCCTTTGAGGTCCTTGGGGAACTATGACACATTCAAATATGAGAATGGCTTTGGAATAATATTAGCATTGAAGTTATTAATTACATAACTCAGATAGTAAGTCAAGATCAGGCTTTCTATGGTTGTAGCTTCTTGTTTTTCTTTCATTTCTGCTTATGTAATTCAATTACATGGTTTGTAATAGTTTGTAAACATTATGAGGTTGGCTACTAAAAAGGGATGGGAAATATGCATGCTATCAAAATGGGTAGAAAGCATGTTATTAGGTTTACATTCCTACTTGCGCAATAATATCCATGCTTAGGACTCATTTCATGCATGGGATCATGTTCCTTAGGATATACACTTATAGTTTTTCAGCATGTCCATTTCACGATCATATCACTTGGCAATTCCTGCGTTAAATGTGTTAATAACCAGTGTTTCTGCAATCATATCACTATTGCTATGAACACTTAGAGATCCTGTTTTAGGCTAAACAACATTAACAAACATATCATCTCTACATATTCCATGTAATTATTGTTCTATACGCTATATATTTGTGCATATAGAAATCTTGTTTAGGATTCTGCATATATATATATTCTTTGGCATCTCTGCACATTAGATATCATGTCTTTAGGATTTCATTTATATTCGCTTAAGCATACTTAGGCTATGTGACGACCCGACCAGTCGTCTTAAGAATTAACGCCCCGAATCCCAATTAACTGCTTTCCCCAAGTTTATTTCTGCTATTTTGAATCGCCGGGATGTTCGATTTTGAGTTTCTGTCACGACCCCAAACCCGGTTGCGATGGCGCCCAACACACTACTAGGCAAGCCCGACCATTTATAACAATTACCCCAATTAATTAAACAAGTAAAGATAAAGCTATTTAAGTCAAAGTCTGAAGTAAGGATAAAAATATGGAAAATCTGGCAAAATACCGAAACAACCCAACTAGGACCTGTTGTCATGACCACGAGCCTCTAAAGACAATATATCATCCTACTACAAGTCTGTCTAATGCTGAAAATACGGAAATAAAGCAAAAGATAGAGGGGAGAATCATCGGCTGCGAGCGCCGTGCAACTACCTCAAATACTCCCGAAAAGAACTCTGGATCAACTAGAATCACTCAGCCTGAGACTGCCCTGGATCTGCACACAAGGTGTAGGGAGTAAAGTGAGTACTTCCAACTCAGTGGTAATAAAAGTAAATAAATTCTAAAAGTACAAAATCCCAAAAAGGCACAAATAATGCTATTTTAAGCAGTAAACCAAATAGATAGTAGAATCCATGAAATTATAGCAACAACATTCTCTTTAAAGAAATCAATTGAACAAGAATACACAAATAAGGTCAACCATTGTTACCTGACCGGTCAGCCATTGTTACCTGACCAAAGTGTTTCAGTGTCATTGTTACCACTAGTCAGTCATTGTTACCTGACTGGTCAGTCATTGTTACCTGACCGAAACACATACAACAGTGTCATTGTTACCACTGTTCATATCAAAGGGGTACCCCGCGCTCACTTTGGGTGTGCAGACTCCGGAGGGGCTCCTTCAGCCCAAGCGCTATCAATAAGGCCTGAAAGCTTGAATAATATCAACACAAGGCCTGAAAGCCTGCTCTCAATACACTCGAGGACTGAAAGCCTCCTCACATCACTCATCATGCCCTCACATATGACCCTCGGCCCCAATCAGTAAAAAAATAGTCAAAAAGCCCCTTGGGTATCAGTAAAACAATGATACTTAGCTCAGATGATAGTTCAAATATCAGTTAAAACTCCAAGTTTGAGTAAAATATAGCTGAGTTCATAAAACAGTGTAAATCACACAGACTGAGTTGAAATGATATTTCAAATAGTGAGGGAAACAATGATGATAGTTCATAAAGAGTTCAAACAATCGGCAATAAGCCCTAAGTATGGCAATGAGCCCAAGTCATAATGATAACAACAAATTATTTGCAAATATGCGGTAAAAACCAACAACCGGGATGGACCAAGTCACGATCCCCAATGGTTCTCTACCCCACGCTCAGGTCCAGCGTGCAAGTCACCTCAATACAGTACTAAGATGTGCAAATTCGGGGTTTTAAACCCTCAGAATATCATTCACAAGTATTACTCACCTCTAGCCGGCCGATAATCCAGCTCGCCAAGCCTTTCCCTCTCGTATCTATCTCCTGGAGCATAGAATCTGATCAAACCCATAAGGGATACATCAAAATAGGCTAATAGAACATAACCCAATCGAAATAACTCGAAAAACACCAAAAAACACGAAGTTGGCAAAATCTGAGCCCCGGGCCCACTTCTCGAAAATTTACGAAATTCACATTTTTGGAATCCTCGTCTTTCCACGAGTCCATACATATAAAATGCGCAAGAATCGGAGTCCATTTGACCCCTCAAATAATCACTTTACTCTTTCTTAGGCTTCAAGCAAAAACCTCCATTTTTACCCTTTGATTCCTTCAATTTTCAGTGATTAATTCATGTTTTTACGCTATAATATCATAATCCAAGTCCAAATATCCATACCTGATGATTCTCCTTCGAAGCCTCTTCAAAATCGCCCAAAAATTGCCTTAGTTCGCACCCCAAAATGATTTTACACTTCTAAAATTCGAATACACTGATTTCATTAAACCCTCTGACATTTTCGCTTATGCTGTCCCGCTACCGCTTCTACGGGACCGCTTCTGCGGATTACTGACTGCTTCTGCGATCGCCAATCCGCTGCTGCAGAATAAAGTCCGCTTTTGCGAAAAAATGGCCAGGCCTCAAGGGCCACTTCTGCGATAATCCAACAGCATCTGCGGGACCGCTTAAGCGGCTCTTTAACCGTAGATGCGGAAACAACAGAAGGTTTAAACCTGCTGCAAATTCCAAGCATCCAAACTCCTGATTCATCATCCGAAACCATCCCGAGGTCCCCGAGACTCCAACCAAAAACACCAACCCACTCGACAACATCATACGAACTTGTTCCAATCATAAAAACACGTCCTTTAACACAAAAATCATCAAATCACGACGGATTCAAGCCTGAATTCAACTAAAACTTCCAAATCTCACATCCGATAAAAAACCCGACCACACGACGTCCGAAAGACTTGAAAATTTTTCAGACATATCCAAAATCACCTAACGAAGCTACTGCAACTCTCGGAATTCCATTCCGACTCCCGGATCAAAATCTCACCTATCAATCGGATTTCACCAAAATTCCAACTTCACCAATTCAAGCCTATTTCTACACCGTACCTCCAAATTCAATTATGATCGCTCTCCTAAGTCACAAATCATCCGCCGAAGCTAACCAAACCACCATAAATCACATCCGAGCCCTCTAACCACATAGTCAACTTCCGATTGACGTTTCTGAAACAAACTCCCTTCTAAGAGGCTATGTGCCTTATTTTCAACCAGAACCAATTCAATTACACCCGATCGACTCTAATACTGATATAGAAACATGAAGCAACACAATAAGGGGAAAACGGGGCAGTAAATCACGTGACGACGGGCCGGGTCGTCACATCCTCCCCAACTTAAACAAACGCTCGTCCTCGAGCGTACCCAGACCTGTACTAGAAGCAACCCAATAGCTGAATGACCTTACCAAACATATACTCGGGGTGATCCCACGTCACCCTATCTCACATAGGTCCGATAATACAATATAGCTGGAATTTCACAGTCCATCTAAACCATAAACCATATTGCACTTCCCATAATCATACACCAGATCAGAACCTCACGTCTGTATTCAGAATAAACCCAAACCAACTGTAATAATCCCATACTTGCCACTCCAGGTGGGACCATATGATATAATTCCCAACCCAAACACTTGAGACGATGTCCTCTATTCACATCAATATCCCATAATAACCAAATACCGATAGAAAAACCTTTTTATTAGCTAAAGTTTTATTCCAACACTTTCATACACTGCCAACGGCAACTAAAACACGCGATATACCGAACCCATCTCTCAGATCAACCATTCATGAATCCATTTCCCTCTGACTGATACTATAATAGATTTCTGAGCCAAACCTCGATATTACCTTTCTAACTAGCTGAAATCAAATCTGTTCGTACTCATTAATGACTCCCATGATCACTTCGACTCCAACCACCCCTTTGGTGATGTGACACCTCGATACAGGCCTAAGCCACAACTTGCGTAATACACGCACTAATGGGAAGCAGTCTGAACATACTCAAATCATGACAATGACTCAAACGAAAGAGTTGTACCTCAAGCTCAACAGTACCATTACAACACAAAATAGAGATCCCTTCTCACCTCATAGAAATAGAGTACCTGAATCCTCGTCAAAAGGTGATAACTTCACGTGGCCCTGCCATAACACGCGATCCCATCCAAACACTATTACACAGGAAGCACCTCGAGTCACCATGCTCAAAACAGGCAGCCACGCACCGATTGATGTCTGAAACCAAGCAATCCATCACACCCATGGTGAAGCAAGCAATATACACTATTCAATCCTGAAAGGACACAACCGATGCACTATTCACCGAGCAACACCCAATACAGACTTTCCTCAGAAAACAGGAAGTAATGCATACAAAGTAACATATAAAAAACTATTCCCAACATCACACTGTTGCGGCGTGCAACCCGATCCAGATAACATACACGTGGCGGCGTGCCACCCGATTCACACATATATCTCTCAAAAGGAGATGCACATCGAGCCAAATTTGCTCATTACAATAAACACATATAGTCTCATTATCGGCCATAAGAAACGCATCCGAAAAAGTCCCTCAATACCGGAACTGAATCAATGGTAGAAACCTCAGCACTGACATCTTCCACGAAGGCCCAATTAATAAGCAATACTCGCCAGCCATCCGCTGGTCTCTGGAATACAAACTACCCTGCTAGAACATAATCCGATGCACCTTGCCATGCAACTTGTGGCATTTTCCGACCTAGCCCATAACAGATTATTCTAGACAACCTGACATTGAGACAACCAGTCTGCAATCTACTATCATAACCCAAATTTAACATACCAAGCAAAGAAAGATCCACTTGGACCTCAATTTCCATAACCGCTAGATGATGTCGATACACACGATCAACAACCACTGCATAGTCGGATCACGAGAACTTCAAGTCTCCAACACATATAACACATGAATCATTATGCCTGATCCCACACTCCGCCGTACGAATACATAACACACATCAAGTATCCATTCATACCATGAAAGATATTCAAAATTTTCCCTTGCGCCATCAACAACTCAATTATCAACAGTCGATCTAACAAGAGAATACCGCAATACCACCAAAGTATAATCAGTTTACATTACCTTGCCCCTTTCTTTTGAACATATACCCACGTCAAATCACTAGAATAGCAGTACAATTTTCTAAATCATCAAAAGGTCGGTTCTTAAATCACCTGCAGCTGCCCGTGCTGCTCAAGAATTTAATGACTTCCCATTATGAACTGAACTAAAACCTTGAACATGCAAATCTCAATTCTCCCTGTCATAACACATAGAACATACCGCACTAGGATAACATGAGGACTTCTATCTCTCTTCTGCGCCGCAGACATCGACACACTCACTAGTCAAGAACTTCCATGATCCCATATAGAAGAAAAATCATTACACACTCCATGCTTCGCATACCCATAGGAAATATACTCATCTTCAAACCACGGTAAAACACATCAAGAACTCTCGCTCCCAATCTCATTGCACAAGCTAATCTGCCAGGACTGAATCCTTCTATCAATACCAAGCCAATCAAACTGCCAACACTCAAGAGCTTTGCTGCACAATACCTGTAAGACTCATTACCTCGAACACATACAAAGAATTAATCATATCCTTATCATACCGATTCGGTTTATTATTATTAAGCTATTCCATTTATCCAATTTCCTTCCTGACTCATCATTAATTTGATATTCTCCCTTGCTATAGCACCACAATACCTCAACTTAGGTTACCACACGAGACTCGCGCATAAGACCACACTATCTAAGACCCATAGGCCACTGAATACCCTCTCAACCTTTTTTCCCAGAAATACCACATTCCAGAATGCTTTACGTTGAATGACTTCCTGCGAATCTGAATTCGTTACCATTACCTTCCTAATACAGATACATAGAATACCATAATAAACATAACATACCACGAGTCTTGATATCTTCTAATGAAAACACAGTCTCTAGCCACATACACAAACTTAAGACACCTGATTGTTACATGCAAAATCTTGAACACATTAAAACCATTCTCGAGAGTCATTCACTTTTATTCATCTGTAATTCACCTGCCCTAAATGAATGGAACCACTTGTGCCTTACTAGTACTCTGACACCGCAGAACATGATTTCATACAGATACAAACAACCATCTTTCTTCTCTATACACCGAGCA
Organism: Nicotiana glauca; assembly: GCA_026770625.1. NCBI lineage: Eukaryota > Viridiplantae > Streptophyta > Magnoliopsida > Solanales > Solanaceae > Nicotiana > Nicotiana glauca. The sequence goes on from MU748848.1 coordinate 36,839, forward strand.
TTCTTTATCAGCAGCAACTTAAAACATCCTAGTATTTCCTCACATTTACGAAAGCACCATATAACCTTTGTAAAAATTTTCCTTTACATGCGCCATTCTTGGCTCAATTTCTGCGACCAGAACTGATCCACCAACATACTTGAGACAGAACCAACATAGCACACAATAATGCAATCAGCTAATCAATAGCAACCTCCCCAACTTGGCTCGAAGCCATATATCAAGACACTCTTTACAACTCATAGCACTTTTACTCTAATTATGCCACAATGTTATAGTGAGATTAAACTCAAGTCATTTACAAGTTTTGTGGAGACACGAATCATCAAAAATTTTAACTCTTCTACAATTCTTGCATTCATTCACACAACAGTTAATCCCCCTCTTGAGTCGACAAATTTTTTTACTAAGTCCCAAATTTTCAAAAATTTCGGCAGAGTTTCCTTTATAATTGGGCCTATCCACTTGCTAGAGAATCACCAAAACCATCCTAACAACATGCCCACAACTCGACAAAGCATCACCATGTATATCAACAACATAAATCCCATTACTACATGTATTATATTATCAAAATTAATACATGTACATACGTTGCACCTATTCGAATCATAACACATATAAAATACCTTTCAATTAAACATAAGGATCATACCACTTAAGGACAACCCACAAGAGATATCCCATTTGCTTCGCCTCATTTCAATATTTCAACCTACCATCCACCATCATATACACTACAAAATCAATTAGTCTTTCTGATTCTGAGCTCATACCTCCACATGAAATGTACTTTACTTTCCAACTAAGAGACATGAAAATATTCTTCACGCGCCCATAACTCGGGGCTACACGACAGATCACAATAGGAAACGGACACATAAAAGTTCATCTATTATTTAGCAGACTCCTTTGCCACTACCAAGATCACGTGGGAACATCTCGCAGTACTAACATACTTATCACATGGATAACCACATGCCATTCTGGCTAACTAGGACAATACTGAACATAAAAGTTCAAGACACTTGCTCACACGATCAACACCTAGGTGCTCAACCCATATGCAAAGATCCGACCTCAAGTCCTCCAGACTGGCCCAACATGAACTCACAGAGATTACCTCTCGCCCCTTGATCGGAGAATCCCAAACCATTAAGGCACATAGACTACTGAGCGCTCACGTGCGCATACAGACGTGTGGAAGGAAATTTCAAGAGTTATCTCAAACTGAATCAAGTACGCATGATAAGAATTCCAAGAATGAGAAGTTTTTCCTAAAGGTTCTGCAGCCTCTTGAGGATAAATACACACGTCTCCGTACCGATCCGCGAGAATCTACTAAACCGGCTTATGATTTGCGAGATCAAGTAACCTAGGCTCTGATACCAACTTGTCACGACCCCAAACCTGGTCGCGATGGCACCCAACAGACTACTAGGAACGCCCGACCATTTATAACAATTACCCAAATTATATAACACAAGTAAAGATAAAACTATTTAAGTCAAAGTCTGAAGTAAGGATAAAAATACGGAAAATCTGGCAAAATACCAAAACAGCCCAACTAGGACCCGGTGTCACGACCACGAGCCTCTAAAGACAGTATATCATCCTACTACAAGTCTGTCTAATGCTAAAAATGTGAAAATAAAGGAAAAGATAGAGGGGAGAATCATCGGCTGCAAACGCCGTGCAGCTACCTCAAATACTCCCGAAAAGAACTCTAGATCAACGAGAATCATTCTGCCTGAGATTGCCCTAGATCTACACACAAAGTGCAGCGAGTAAAGTGAGTAGTTGCAACTCAGTGGTAATAAAAGTGATTAACAACTGAAAGCACAAAATCCCCAAAAGGCACAAATAATGCTATCTTAAATAGTAAACCAAATAGATAGTAGAATCCATGAAATTATAGCAACAAAATTCTGTTTAAAGAAATCAATTGAACAAGAATACACAAATAAGGTCAACCATTATTACCTGACCGGTCATCCATTGTTACCTGACCGATCAGCCATTGTTACCTGACCAAAGTGTTTCAGTGTCATTGTTACCACTAGGCAGTCATTGTTACCTGACTGGTCAGTCATTGTTACCCGACCGAAACACATACAACAGTGTCATTGTTACCACTAGGCAGTCATTGTTACCTGACTGGTCAGTCATTGTTACCCGACCGAAACACATACAACAGTGTCATTGTTACCACTGTTCATATCAAAGGGGTACCCCGCGCTCACTATGGGTGTGCAGACTCCGGAGGGGTTCCTTTAGCCCAAACGCTATTAATCAGGCCTGAAAGCCTGAATAATATCAACACAAGGCCTTAAAGCCTGCTACCAATATACTCGAGGCCTGAAAGCCTCATCACATAACACTCGAGGCTTGAAATCCTCCTCACGTAACACTCGAGGCCTGAAAGCCTCCTCACATCACGCATCATTCCCTCACATATGGCCCTCGTCCCCAATCAGTCAAAAAGCCCCTTGGGCATCAGTAAAACGATGATACTCAGCTCAAATGATAGTTCAAATATCAGTTAAAACTCCAAGTTTGAGTAAAATATAGCTGAGTTCATAAAACAGTGTAAATCACACGGACTGAGTTGAAATAATATTTCAAATAGTGAGTGAAACAGTGATGATAGTTCATAAAGAGTTCAAACAATTGGCAATAAGCCCCAAGTATGGCAGTGAGCCCAAGTCATAATGATAACAACAAATCATTTGCAAATACGCGGTAAAAACCAACAACCGGGATGGACCAAGTCACGATCCCCAACGGTGCTCTACCCCACGCTCAGGTCCAGCGTGCAAGTCACCTCAATACAATACTAAGATGTGCAAATTCGGGGTTTTAAACCCTCAGAATATTATTCACAAGTATTACTCACCTCTAGCCGGCCGATAATCCAGCTCACCAAGCCTTTCCCTCTCGTATCTATCTCCAGGAGCATAGAATATGACCAAACCCATAAGTGATACATCAAAATAGGCTAATGGAACATAACCCAATCGAAATAACTCAAAAACACCCAAAAACAGGAAGTTGGAAAAACCCGAGCCCCGGTCCCACTTCTCAAAAATTTACGAAATTCACATTTCTGGAATCCTCGTCTTGCCACGAGTCCATACATATAAAATACGCAAGAATCGGAGTCCATTCGACCCCTCAAATCATCACTTTACTCTTTCTTAGGCTTCAAGCAAAAACCTCCATTTTTACCCTTTGATTCCTTCAATTTTCAGTGATTAATTCATGTTTTTAAACTATAATATCATAATCCAAGTCCAAATATCCATACATGATGATTCTCCTTCGAAGACTCTTCAAAATCGCCCAAAAATTGCCTTAGTTCGCACCCCAAAATGGTTTTACACTTTTGAAATTCGAATACACTGATTTCATTAAACCCTGTGACATTTTCGCTTCTGCGGTCCCGCTACCGCTTCTGCGGATTACTGACCGCTTCTGTGGTTTCACATAAATTCCAACTGACCGCTTCTGCGGTCTCAGTACCGCTTCTGCGGTCGCCAATCCGCTTCTGCGGAGTCCGCTTCTGCGTAATAAAGTCTGCTTTTGCGGAAAAATGCCCAGCCCTCAAGGGCCGTTTTTGTGATAATCCAACTACATCTGCGGGACCGCTTAAGCGGCTCCTCAACCGCAGATGCGGAAACAACAGAAGGTTCAAACCTGCTGCAAATTCCAAGCATCCAAACTCCCGATTCATCATCCGAAACCATCCCGAGGCCCCCGAGACCCCAACCAAAAACACCAACCCACTCCACAACATCATACGAACTTGTTCCAATCATAAAAACACGTCCTTTAACACAAAAATCATCAAATCACGACGGATTCAAGCCTGAATTCAAGTAAAACTTCCAAATCTCACATCCGATCAAAAACCCGACCAAACGACATCCGAAAGACCTGAAAATTTGCAGACATATCCAAAATCACCTAACGAAGCTACTGCACCTCTCGGACTTCCATTCCTACTCCCGAATCAAAATCTCAATTATCAACCGGATTTCGCCAAAATTCCAACTTCACCAATTCAAGCCTATTTCTACACCGTACCTCCAAATTCAATTCCAATCGCTCTCCTAAGTCACAAATCATCCTCCGAAGCTAACCGAACCACCAAAAATTACATCCGATCCCTTTAACCACATAGTCAACTTTCGATTGACCTTTCTGAAATAAACTCCCTTCCAAGAGGCTATGTGCCTTATTTTCAACCAGAACCAATCCAATTACACCCGATCGACTCTAATACTAATATAAAAACATTAAGCAACACAATAAGGGGAAAACGGGGTGGTAACTCACGTGACAACGGGCCGGGTCATCACAGTTTCAGAGATTTTTGGGACACTTAGTCCCTAAATAAGAGCTTAAGTGTTGGAAAATTGATCGTAGTCAGAATAGTGTACAAACGACCTCGGAATGGAAATTCGATGGTTCCATTAGCTTCGTTGGGTGATTTTGGAGTTAGGATCATGTTCGGATGGTCTTTTAAAGGCACGTAGCTAATTTAGGCTTGAAATGCCGAAAGTTAAATTTTTGAAGTTTCCGGTTCGATAGTGTGATTTTGATCCAAGGGTCGGAATGGAATTCAGGAAGTTGGAGTAACTCCGTAGTGTTTAATGGGATGTGTGTGCAAAATTTTAGGTCTTTCGAACCTGAAATATAATGGGACGTGTGTGCAAACTTTCAGGTCTTTCGGACGAGGTTTGATAGACTTTTTGATCGAAAATGTGTTTTTAGAGTTTTTGGAATTCTTAAGCTTGTATCCTCTGAAAAATAGGTGTTTTGATGTTTTCTTGAGCGTTACAAAGGTTGGAACAAGTTTGAATGATGTTTTAGGATTGGTTGGCAAGTTTGGTTGAGGTCTCGGGGGCCTCGGGTGTGTTTCGAATGCTCGACAGACCATTTTTGGACTTGGAAAGGCATCAGATTTTTGTTGGAATGCATTGCAGACATTTTTCATCGCGATCGCATGGAGAGTATCGCTATCGTGAAGGCTTAGGTGAGGTTGAGCGAATTTTTCCTCTTCGCATTCACGTGAGGAGGAATGCGAACGCATAACTTTGAGGCAGTGTTGAATTACGAACGCGTGGGCTAGGCCGCGTTCGTGTAGAAGAAATAAGGCGGCAAAGGTTGTTAATTGTTTCTCTTTGCGGTCGCGAGAAGTTAACAGCGATCGCGTAGGTTGAGGACTTATAGCATCACATTCATGGACCGGGTTCCGCGTTATCATAGAGTAACCTGAGGCGCGTGCTATTTTGTTCTTTGCGATAGTGATTGGTCTTCCGCGATCAAGATTAAGGGAAAATCTGGGCAGAATTTAAAACCCAAAATCGATGGTTTAGACCATAATTCATATTTTGGACTCGAGAGCTCGGAAGATTGCGATTTTTGAAGGGATTTTCACCTGGGGGATTTGGGTAATTTGTCTTACTTGGTTTAGACAAATTTCCACGAATCTACACTTAAATCCATCCTTTAATTTCGAAATGTTGGTGGATATTGGGGGAGAAGTTCTTAGACCAAGAAATTGAGTTTTGATTGGGAATTCGATATCAGATTGGGATAATTTTGATATGGTTAGACTTGTGAGAGTGCGAGATTTCTGAAAAAGTAAATTTTACCCGATTCCGAGACGTGGGTGTCACGACCCTAGTTTGCCCTCCGTGAAAATGTGGTGATGGCACATAGTCCCTACGAATAGGTAAACCTAACAATGCGTAAATTAATATAACTTGCGGAAATATTTAATTAAATTAAGCAAACTAGAAGAAAAATATTAAATAAGTGTCGCTTGGCATATAAAACTCAAAATAAAATGCAGAACTTCACAATCTCATCCCAAAACCTGGAAACTCATGGGGACCACAGACTAATAGAAATGTAATATGCTTCTGTAAGTCCAGAATGTCTAAACAACTGAAAGAAAAGGATAGATTAACTACTAAAGCTGGAATAGAATAGAGACTCCTGGTTTGCGGACGCGACAGATATACCTTAAAGTTTCCGGTAGATCTCTCCGCCTCGAGGATAGTGCGCCTGAGTGGAGGTACCTGGATCTGCACATGAAAAACATGCACATAAGGGGGCATGAGTATAACACAGTGGTACTCAGTAAGTGCCAATCCTAACCTTGGTTGGGTAGTGACGAGGAAGGTCAGGGCCCTACTGAGATTAAACAATATAATATAAATCAAGAGTATGAAAATAGGCAGTAATAATGAGTACATAAGTGGAATAAGACATGATAAAAAAGCAACATCTAATACACAAAGAATGGAATAAACACAGAATATATATAGCTCAATACCAATGGTAAAAATGAGGATCTCCGAGGATACCATCCTGTAGCCCTTTTTCGTCAACCGTCCAGTGGATCTCCCGGGATACCGTCCCATAGTCCATCATTTGTGAATAACCGAAGAATCTCCTGGGATACGATCCCGTAGTCCAACTATCAATATGCGGGGNTCTAACCCGTAGTCCCAAAGTAAACAAACAAAGGGGGGAGCTACCGAAATCCCACATAGGTAATCCCAATGTAAATGCGCAACCACAACCAGAAGATGCTCAGAAATAAAGTACAAAAGACAAGCAACAGGTGGTACTAGCCTAGAATGTTTCACGTAGTACAGTCAAGGCAACTTAAACAATTAGGCAAGTTGAATCAACTAAACATGCTTTTCTAATCTAACACAGGTTATAATTGCAAGTAAGATAAGGCAAATATGAAGGAAACTCAGTCTCAATATCTTAAGTAAAAACCGTATTTTTAATAATTATCTCAAATACGCGATCGTCACCTCGCGTACAAGGCACTCAAATACTAAATATCAAATCCTAAGGGGAAAGGTCCCCCACACAAGGTTAGACAAGCCACTTACCTCGAATCCACACAAAAATCAACCAGAAACCACACCTTTTCCACGAGTATCCGACTCTAAATGTCCCAAATCTATTCAATTCAATTACACATTGTAAATAACATCGCAAGCAACTAATTCTACTAATTAATTCAAAGCTAAGGCACGAAATTGGTAAAATGACCAAAATGCCCCTCAGGACAACATCTCGGAATTAGATATTTTTCACATTTTCAAAAACCTGGTACTCTCACGAGTCTAACCATATAAAAATATCCCAAATTGGAGGTCAAACCCCCACTCAAAACCCAAAATTTCGGTCTAAGAAGTTTCTTCCAATTTTTCCCAATTTTGGTCCTCAATTCGAATTTAAATGATGGATTTAACTACATAATGATGGAATATAACTATAAGGGATTAGAGAAACGTTACCCAATGAACTCCTCTTCAAAACCCACTTAGAATCGCCCTCTCCCAAGTTCAAATTTGATTTTTCTAACTTTTGAAAACTAACCCTCGAAAGCTCTATTTCAGAACAGTGATTTCCGCTTCTGCAGACAAGGGACCGCATCTGCGATCCCGCTTCTACGGAACAAGTACCTCTTCTGTGGATTTCCCTTAAGTGGTCAGGTTCCACTTCTGTTGACCATTTTCGCTCTTGCGGTTTCTGCTTCTACGGAAAACAACCATTTCTGCAATTTCCGCTTCTGTGGTTTCGTGAGGAAAAGTCCAACTTCGCTTCTGCGGTCCTCCTCGCTGCATCTACAGTACCGCATCTGCGGTTCCCAAGCCATAGATGCGAAAATACTAAAAGAGAATTTTTTTAGCTACTGCAACACTTCTCCGATATTCCTGTCAACCCTCCGAAATCATGCCGAGACCCTTAGGACCTCTACCAAAAGCACCAATAACACCTAATACCTTATTCAAACTTGTACCAATCCTTAAAACACCTTACACAACACCGGAAACCCGAATTAATCAAGGATTTGAACCTAAGAACTTCAAATTTCATCAAAATACACTTTCGATCAAAAACCTAACCAAAACAAGTCCGAATGACCTAAAATTTTGCACACACGACCCAAATGACATGACAGAGCTATTGCAACTTCCGAAATTCCAATCCAGTCCTCGGAGAAAAAACTCACAATCGGACCGGAAATTTCAAAAATTCAAACTTCGGCATTTCAAGCCTAAATGAACTACTGACTTCCAAAATACATTCCGAACACGCTCCTATCACTGAAATCACCTAATTGAGCTAACGAAACCATCAGATTTCCATTCTAAGGTCATCTTTACACTGTTCCGATTACAGACCATTTTTCAACACTTAAGCTCTCATTTAGGGACTAAGTGTCCCAAAACTCTCTGAAACCCAACACCAAACATCCTGGAAAACCAAAATAGCATAAATGAACTTAGGGGAAACAATTAATAGGGGATCGGGGCATAAATTCTTAAGACGACCGGCCGGGTTGTCACATCCTCCTACTCTTAAATGTTCGTTCATTCTCGAACGAGCATAGAGAACATACCTGGAGTAGTTGAAAGATGAGGCTAACTGCTACACATATCCTTCTCATTCTCCCAGGTCACCTCCTCGGCCGGCCGAACCCGCTACTGAACCTTTACTGAAGTAATGTTCTTTGACCTCAACTTCCCACTACAAAAAACTACATTTAGCGACGGAATAATAGTTTCGTTGCAAAAAAGCCAAAAAATAGTTAATATATAATATAGTGACGGAATAGCGATGAAATCGAAATTTCATCGCTAAATATTGGCGCCCTCAATTTAGCTACGAATTTAGCGACAAAATCCGAGTGACACAATTTATTTACCTACAACGACGAAATTAGAAACAAATTTTTTGTCGCTATTCTTAATTTTTGTATCAAAACTTTTTTAAGTTCCTTGCTACGAAAATTTCGGTCGATAATATTATATCGTGTGAAAAATAATATCATTATTAGCGACGGAATTTAAGCCGTCGCTAAATACCACTTAATTATTTACCCTATGGCACAAATTTGGTAAGAGTTCCGTCTCTTCTTATTCTAACAGGGTAGAACGCTGGGAGAAAATATAGGTGACTGGGAGCAAAATCAATGGAAAACACACTTGATGGAAAGAACAAGAGTAGAAATTAGTAGCCAAGGTGAATATAAGGTGTGCAGATGGTTTAAATTTGTTTCTTCTTCTGTTTCTTATGAATCAGTAGTTTGATGGCAGTGCTAATGACTATAACTACTATGTTGTTACTCTGCATGTGAGTGAACATTTTCAAATTAATTGTTTTCTTCTTACTTTATTTGCATCAATTTGGAGCAGCTAGGGTTTTGAGCTTTATCAGATTTTAATTGTAAAAAGGGGGCTTTTTTGTATGTAAAGTTCTTTTCTTTCATGGTTGGACTTGTGTTTTTTGTTTAATTGTCAAGATAGTATTTTTTAACGCGACTAATTAGGTTTTCACAATATTTGTATTTGCTTCTTTTATAGTTTTACTGACTCTTTATGTGTTTGTCTTGGTGAAAAGGTTATGTGTTTTACAATGGTGTTTCTACTGTAATTGTTGCTTCCACTGCTTCTTCTGCTGTGCATTTTGGGACTTGTGAGTTTGGTAGGTAAATCTTATCTAATTTCCTACAAGAAGAAGGGTGGGTTGGTTTTACAAGGGGAATGGGTCCTAGAGTACTACATAGTGCTTGTTTTTCAGCTCTTGGGTACTTTGCATTTGAGACAGCTAGGCTTACATTTCTGGATCAGTATGTGAAGCATAAGGAGCTTGAGAGTTTGGTTCCTGCAGATGCAGCACAAGCCGATTAGAGCGTACGAGTATGATTCTTAAATATAGTTGCTAAAACCTTTGGTAAGTGCTCTTTTATCTTAAGATTAGTGTGTTCACTGGCTTAGAAGAATGTATGTGGATTCGATTTGCTAATTTTAAACGGATATGTATAGCTGCTTGCCTGCTTGTTATTATCTTATTCTAGCACTATATTACTACCTTAAAGCTTAAATGATATAAAGTGCACTTTAGTAAATTTCTGGTCGGAAGCAGCAAAACTTTTACTTTTATTAGATCTTATACAATCCATTTATTTCAAAAATCAACTAACTAGAACCAAATTAAGTATTTCTCTTCTAATTATGCATGTCACTTAAGGTTATAGTCTAGCATCAGTTTACCCGAATGAAAATGTTAGAACATCAATGACTGTTGAATAATTAATTTAAGTAAAATCAAGTTGTGCGATAGCATGCATGCCTTATATTTGATCTACATATTTATGGATTGAAGGACAATGAAAATGAACCACCAAAAAAAGAAAAGAAACATATAGCAGTAGGGTAACAAAATGAAAAGATGGACATGAACACTATTAGTTGGCTTACTCGTTGACAGAATGATTGTGTCACATACTTCTTCAGAGGAAATAAGAAAATTTTCAGATTGCTAGTTTTGCTATATTATTTCCTTGATTTTCAGTTTCATCAAGTGGAATACAATGGAACGTAAAGTAGCTCTACTGTTGACACAATGATAGTATTTTTTGGTGAGATGTTGTAGCCTTAGTATGATTGAGAAGATGGTGGCATTCTTGTGTTTACTAAGCCCAAATATATATATATATATATATATATATATATATATGATTATCCTATTTTGTTTCTATATTAAATAGGAATATGGATAATTTAGTGTGTGCTTGGAGTCTCCACCGGGACTCACACATGCTGCTCTATCTCCATTAGGGAGTATCGCAAGAGACTTGTAAGTATATCACATCCTTAGCTTTATTGCAACTCTGAACTTAAAATTTCTTCTTGTTGGTGTTAAGAATTGATTATAGTAATCTTACCAGATATCGTGGTATCCTTCATCTTTGGTTTTTCTACTAGTTAAACACTATGGAATCTAGGCTGCTTGATAGCTCTACCTTACTATGTTTATATGGTTCTATTTAAGAGTCAAAGTATGATTATCTTGGCTCTGCTTGATATCCTGTTATCTTCTCTGAGTGTCATGACTGCCTTGAGGCTTTTCTTGATAGCCTGTTACCTTACTAGTATTTGTTTGTCATTAAATGACTGTCCTGAGGTTATTTTGGTTACCTGATATGTTTACTTACTAGTATGTATATATAGTAGATGTTTGAATCCCTTTGGCTTCTTGATGTGTTTAATTTTTTATATTTTGAATCTTTCGCTACAACTAAACTCAAGTAAAGGTAACAATGTACATATCGGAATTTTCTCACAGTTATACTTAGTGAATCAAAGGCTTAATGAATGCTTCATTATGGTCTAAGATTTGTAATTCACTATCAATATTAAGAAAACTTATCAAGTTTATGTGCATTTAGAACTGTTACTTGCTGATATACAACATGATGGAATTTCTAAATATTTTACGCAACTTCTCTTCCATATTTAGAGCAGGGAAGCTGATTAATTAAATTGCTAATTCTGAGTTTAGTGTTTTACTTCAAATGATAAGATTGTCCAGACAATTTTCTCAAATAAAGCTTCAATTTTTCCAAGTTGGCTGTATCTTCTTGTTGTATGTGTTATCATTCTACTGCTTTGAAATTTAATACCATACACTGAACTTATAAGGAATAAAAACAAATTAAACATTAAAGAAAAATAGATTTAATTTTTTTGGGTGCTTTTGAAGTTCACTCTACTGCTTTGAAATTCTTGTATGTTGCTATGTGTTCTTTGTCCCCTTTAATCTCGAAGGTACGTTTGGATACTGTTGTTTGTAAGAATATTCACGTTCAATAACTTCAGTTTTGTTTCCATATACCAAATTATCACTCAATCATGTTAAGACTTGAAGTGAGGGCTTGTGGGCGAAGTGTCATACAAAAAGATGGCCAGTCTACTCCTTTTTTACTTTTCTCCATGCTTGTGTATACCATGTGAAGTATTTATAATCATCCTCTGCGTGTGAAAAGATCCAAAGGGCCATCAGGCTTTCAATGAAAGGGAAAACAATCTTTAAGATAGTACATTAACATAACTAAAATTACCTTTTGGAACTTCATTATTAGGATGATAAAATGTCAACGTTGAAACAAAAGTAGAGAACAGACATTGCTACACACACAATGTAACCAATCTAATAAATTCAATAGAAATTCTATTTAGCACACAAGTAGAACCAATTGAAGGCATGCCATAGAGAATGATCAGCTAGAGCTAATACATAATACTGTCCATATGCTAACTTAGATGTGCAACAAAACCTGTTCTACAATGTAAAAAGAGTATGAAAAGTATCCTCTCTGTTAGTTAATTAAATGCTCAACATTCTTAACTATTTTAATTTTACTACTTATAACACCTCTTTTATAGGAAAGGTATCAGGAAATATTACAGGAACAAACACAAACTGAATCTGATATTGATCAAAGCGTATTACGAAGTGGCAGGAGGGAAAAAAAGAGAAGAGTATATGGTCTTGGATCTCAAGAAAAATTCTACTATGGACCGAATTTTCGTGGCTCTTCTGGATCAGATGCTTTATAGTCAATACCACATTCAAGTGCTCAATCAGTATCAAACCTGGATGAGCTAGTGATGTCTTTGATTCCTGCACTAACAAAGCACATAGTTCCTGTGCTAATTGATCAGATGCTTCCAGTATTGCCTGAGCGGGTGCGTGAAATGATTTCGTCGCCCCAACTATTCATGTTCCTCCTACTGATAATGTTCATGGGGTTCATCCATCGGTTTCAGATGATGACCTTAACCCCTAAGCCTTGTATTTGAAAGTTTTTTGTTTTGAACTTTCTTATTGGTGTTAGGGATAATTCACATATTTTTAGTTTGGAATCTTTTTGTTTTGAACTTTATTGTTGGTGTTAGTGAAAATTCACACCTTTTTGATTTGAACTTTATTATTGGTGTTAGGGATAATTCGAACTTAATTGTATTAGCTATATTCATTTTGATATCATTTTGGACCTTGAAGTATGTTAATTTGTATGAATTTTAGTTATTATTATAAGGGAAAAATATTGCGACAGATTGTGACGGATATTTTTGTAACAAAAATAAAAATATAAAATAACATTGCGACAGATTGCAATAGACGATTTTGGTCACCAAATGAAAAGCTGAAATGAGTCTCAAAATATTGGCGATGGATTAGCAACCAACTTTCTGTCGTAAAGGTATGCCAAACGACGAAATGTATTGTGAATTTAGCGACACAATTTTCTAATATAGCGACGGAAATTATGTCGCAAACTGTAGCAACGAATATTGTTTGTCACTAGAACGTCGCTAATATTGAAACAAATTCCATTTTTCTGTTTCCAAAGAGCTTAGCAACGAGCAAATCAGCAACAAATGCTAATCCGTCGCTAATCTTGATTAGCGACGGAAAAAGACCCTTTAGCGACAGATTTGGTTCATTGGTAAATGTAGTTTTTTTTGTAGTGTCCTGATATGACTGTCCAATATAGCCACTGCCTCCTCAACATAGGATAGATCATTGTCCAACTAGACTGAACTTAAATCTAACACGTGCGACGGGTCACCGTGATATCTCCGGAGCATCGAAACATGAAATACCGGATAAACTTCGGCCAAACTAGGATGTAAGGCAAGCTCATAGGAAACCTCCCCAATTCACCTCAAGATCTCCAAAGGGCCAATAAACCTCAGACTCAACTTTCCTTTCTTCTCAAACCTCATGACGCCTTTCATAGGCGAGACCCGAAGCAGAACCCGCTCACCAACCATATATGAAACATCACGAACCTTCCTGTCCGCGTAACTCTTCTGTCTGGATTGGGCTATACGGAGTCTATTCTGAATCATCTTAACCTTCTCTAATGCATCCAGAACCAACTCTGTGCCCAATAGCCTGGCCTTACCTGGCTCAAACCAACCCACCAGAGATATACACCTCCTACCATATAAAGCCTCATACGGCGCCATCTGAATGCTGGACTGATAATTATTGTTGTAAGAAATCTCCGCCAATGGCAAGAAATGATCCCAAGAACTTCCAAACTCAATCACACACGCACAGAGCATATCCTCAAGAATATAAATAGTGCACTTGGACTGTCCGTCCATCTAGGGGTGAAATGTTGTGCTCAACTCAACCCGAGTACATAGCTCCTGTTGCACGGCTCTCTAGAAACGCGATGTAAACTAAGTACCTCTGTCTGAATAATATTCACTAGAATACCATGCAAATGGATGATCTCCCGGATATAAATCTTTGCCAACCGCTCCGATGAATAAGTGGTACACACAAGAATGAAGTGAGCGGACTTGGTAAGCCGATCCATAATAACCCAAATGGCATCAAACTTCTACAAGCTCAATGGGAGTCCAGATACAAAATCCATGGTGATGCGCTCCCATTTCCACTCCAGAATCTCTATCTGCTGAAGCAACCCACCCGGTCTCTGGTGCTCGTACTTCACCTGCTGGTAGTTGAGGCATCTAGACACATAACCAACTATATCTTTCTTCATCTGTCTCCACCAATAGTGTTTCCTCAAGTCCCGATACATCTTCGCTGCACCCGGATGGATGGAATACCGCGAACTATGGGCCTCTGCTAGAATTAACTCTCGAAGCCCATCAACATTGGGCATACAAATCTGACCATGCACCTCAATACCCCATCATCTCCGATTTTCACATCCCTGGAATCACCCCGCTAAACCTTTTCCTTAACCACATGCAAATGAGGGTCTCCATACTACTGCTCCCTGATAAAATTAAATAAAGAAGACCGGGAAACCACACAAGCTAGAATCCGACTTGGCTCCGAGTGATCCAATCTCACAAACTGACTGGCTAAGGCCCGAACATCCATCACCATAGACATATCTGAAGCTGGTAAATATGCCAAACTCCCCAAACTCTCCGCCCGGTGACTCAAGGCATTCACCACCACATTGGCCTTGCCCGGGTGATACAGAATAGTGATATCATAATCTTCAGCAACTCTAACTACCTCCTCTGATGCATATTTAGATGGTCAATATAGATCTCACAAGGCACACTATACAAATAATGATGCCATATCTTCAAGGCGTGAACAATACTCCCTCCGTTCCAATTATGTGAACCTGTTTGACTGGGCACATATTTTAAGAAAAAATGAAGACTTTTGGAATTTGTGGTCCTAAACAAGTCCAAATGGGCCCCAGAGTATTTATGTGGTTATATAAGCTTCTCATTAAGGGTAGAGTTGTAACTTTAAGCTAAATTGTTACCAAATTTAGAAAGGGTTCATTCTTTTTGGAACATACCAAAAAGGAAATAGGTTCACATAAACTGGAACAGGGGGAGTAGCAACTAACTCAAGGTCATGGACAGGGTAATTCTTTTTATGTATCTTCAAATGTCTGAACGCGTAGGAAATCACCCTACCGTCCTGCATCAACACCGCTCCAAGGACAACTCTCAAGGCATCACAATAGACAGTATAAGACCCCGAACCGGTAGGTAATATCAAAATTGGGGCTGTAGTCAAAGTTGTCTTGAGATTTTGAAAGCTCGCCTCACAGTCCTCTGTCCACTGAAATGGGGCACCCTTCTGGGTCAATCTAGTCATAGGGGCCGTAATCAATGTAAATCCCTCTACGAAATGATGGTAGTAGCTCGCCAAACCGAGGAAACTGCGAATATATATAGCTGTGGATGGCCTGGGTCAACTCTGTACAACCTCTATCTTCCTCGGATCCACCCGAATGCCCTCACTCGAAATCACGTGGCCTAAGAACGCTACATAACTCAACCAAAACTCACATTTTGAGAACTTTGCATATAATTTCTTCTCCCTCAAGGTCTGAAGCACGGTCCTCAGGTGTTGTTCATGATCTTCCCGACTCCGGGAATACACCAGAATATCATCAAATAAAAAAATAATGAACGAGTCAAGATATGGCTCGAACACACTGTGCATCAAATGCATGAAAGTTGTTGGGGAATTGGCCAGCCTAAATGACATAACAAGGAACTCATAATGACCATACCGAGTCTCGAAGGCAGTCTTCAGGATATCTGGCTCCCGAATCTTTAACTGATGGTAACCTGAGTGCAAGTCAATCTTAGAAAACACTTGTGTGCCCTGAAACTGGTCAAACAGATCATCAATACGAGGCAAAGGATAATGATTCTTCACTGTAACCTTGTTCAACTGGCGATAATCAATACACATACGCATAGAACCATCCTTCTTCTTCACAAACCAGATAGAAGCACCATACGGTGAAACTTTGGGTCGAATAAAACCGTTATCAAGCAATTCGTGCAACTGATCCTTCACCTCTTTCAACTCAGGAGGAGCCATACGATACGAAGGAGTGGAAATGGGCTGAGTGCACAACAACATATCAATTTCAAAATCAATGTCTCTATCAGGCGACATGCCCGGAAGATCAGCTGGAAACACATGAGGATAATCTCGTACCATTGGGACTGAATCAACAGAAGGGGTATCAGCACTGACATTTCTCACATAATCTAAATACGCGACACACCCCTTCTCAACCATACACTAAGCTGTAAGGAAAGAGATAACTCTACTGGGAGTATGATCTAGAGTACCACTCCACTCAACATGCAGAATACCTGGCATAGCCAGCATCACGGTCTCGGCGTGACAATCAAGAATAGTAAAGTGGGGCAACAACCAGTCCATGCCCAAAATAATGTATAAATTAACCATACCAAGTAACAATAAATCCGTTCTGGTCTTAAAACTATGAATAGTAACCAAACATGACCGATAAATGCAATCCACAACAAGAGAATCCCCCATAGGAGTAGAAACATAAACAGGGTCACTCAAAGAATCTCGAGGCACACCCAAATGCGTAGCAAAGTAAGAAGACACATAAGAATAAGTAGAGCTCGGATCAAATAGAACTGATGCCTCTCTGTGACAAACCAGTATAATACCTGTAATGACGAAGTCGGAGGTAACAACCTCGGTACGAGCAGGAATATCAAAATATCTGGCCCGACCCCTCTCTCGAGGGCGACCTCTATCTCCCCGACATCTACCCCTAGACGGCTGGGCAGGTGAGGTAGCAGCTGGAGCTATGATCATGGCCTGAGAACTTTGAGGAGCACGATGTGGCTGAGCAGTCTGTGAAGATACACCCCTACCAAGTCTGGGGCAGTCCCTAACCATGTGGCATGTATCACCACATTCGAAACAAGCTTTGGGAGGACGCAATGGCTATGACTATCTAGGGCCAGGTCTGCTGGACTGACCTCTGGAAGCACCCCGCGTAGGAGGCGCGCTAGAAACTAGAGGTGCAAAGTAAGGCTCCTGAGGTATAGGTGGAGTTGGAGCTCTGTCGACTGTTGGAAGAGCTGAATGAACAAGGCGACCTGCATAACCTCTACCATATCGACCTACTGCTAGGGTACGGACGCCAGAGTAGTGACCCGACTCTCGAGACCTCTTGGGCTCCCTCTCCTCTCGCTCCCTGGCAAGCATACCCTCATTCCTCCTAGCAATTATCACTACCTGCTGATAAGGAATGTCCATCTCCAACTCTTGAGCCATGCTATATCTGATGGGTGGGATAAGACCCTCAATGAACCTATGAACTCTCTCCCAAACTAGAGCAACCAAGGCCGGTGCATGCCTGGCCAACATGGTATAACAGATAGGATACTTCAAAACGGTCATAGCACCCTGGCGCAAATGCTTAAAATCTTCGGGCCATGCGTCCCTGAGACTTTGGGGGACAAACTCTCTCATGAATATATCTGAGAACTTGGTCCAGGTCAGTGAGGCAGCCTTGGCTGGACTGTCTGTCTCATAAGTGCTCCACCAATCATAAGCGGCTCCCCGAAGCTGGAAAGCAGTGAAAGAAACCATGTCGGACTCCACTATGCCCATAATACAAAGAATGCGACAACACTCCTCTAGAAATCCCAAGGCATCGTATGATGCTAATCCACTAAACAATGGGGGATCATACTTCTTAAACCTCTCAAGTCTCCGATGCTCATCTTCGGAAGTAGCTGACCCATCCTCAGGCTGAACTAGCGCTGCAGGCGGTGCGACAATAATCTCGGGAGCCAGAACAACCTGCACTCGTTGCTCAGGAGTGTTGATTGCAGGAGTCTAGGATCCTCCCCCGGCGTGGGATGTGGCTGCAACAAGGGGAAGCAACCCTGCCCTAGCCAAGGTAATGTATATATTAATGAACTGAGCTGAAGTCTCCTGGAGAGCTGGAGTAGTAGTGGCTGTAGTAGGTGTGCCAGGTGCTTGGGCTTCGGCTGGATCTACTGGTGGTGCCTCGGTGGCAACTCGCGTAGGTGCTCTGGTTGCACTACATGCACGTCCTCGACCTCTCCCCCGGCCCGGGCCTCTGACGACTGCAGTAGGAGGCGCGGGTGCCTGATCATATCGAGTAGCACGTGTCCTCACCATCTGTGAGAGAATAGAAGTCAAAAGTTTAGAATTGATGTCAAAAATATCGCACGACAAGGAATTCAAATGAAATGAAGATTTTTCCTAAATAGTTACATAGCTACTCGTAGATAAGTGCTGACGTCTCCATATCGATCAGCGAGACTAATGAATCGGCTTGTGTTCCGTGACTCCTATGAACATAGAGCTCTGATACCAACTTGTCACGACCCTAGTTCACCCTCCGTGAACATGTCGTGATGGCACCTAGTCCCTATGATTAGGTAAGCCTAACAATGTGGGAAATTAATATAACGTGCGGAAACATTTAATTAAACTAAGCTAACTAGAAGAAAAACAGTATATAAGTGCCACTGGGCTTATACAACTCAAAATAAAATGCGGAAGTTCACAATCTGATCCCAAAACCCGGAAACTCACGGGACCACATGTTATTAGAAATGTAATACGCTGCTCTAACTCCAGAATGTCTAAACAACTGAAAGAAAAGGATAGATTAACTACTAAAGCTGGAATAGAATAGAGACTCCTGGTCTGCAGACGCGACATATATACCTCGAAGTCTCTGCTAGATCTCTCCACCTTGAGGATAGTGCGCCTGACTAGAGGTACCTGGATCTACACATGAAAAACATGCACAGAATGGGGGCATGAGTACACCACAGCGATACTTAGTAAGTGCCAAGCCTAACCTCAGTTGGGTAGCGACGAGGAAGGTCAGGGACTTAGTGAGAATAAACAATATAATATAAATCAACAGTATGAAAATAAGCAGTAATAATCAGTACAGCAGTGGAATAAGACAGGCTAAACAAAGCAATATCAAATACACAAGAACGAAATAAACACAAAATATATATAGCTCAATACCAATGGTAAAAATGAGGATCTCCTAGGATACCGTCTTGTAGCCCTTTTCCATCAACCATCCAGTGGATCTCCCGGAATACCATCCCGTAGTCCATCATATGTGAATAATAGAAGGATATTCCAGAATACCGTCCCGTAATCCAATTATCAATGTGCGGGGGAGGGGGGATCTACTTGGAATCCAACCCGTATTGCCAAAGTAAACGTGCAAGGGGATCTACCGGGAATCTAACCTGTAGTCCCAAAGTAAACAAACAAGGGGGGAGCTACCGGAATGCCACATCCATAGTCCCAATGTAAATGCGCAACCATAACTAGAATATGCTCAGAAATGAAGTACAAAAGACAAGCAACAGGTGGTATTAGCCTAGCATGCTTCACTTAGTACAGTCAAGGCAACTTAAACAATTAGTCAAGTTGAATCAACTAAACATGCTTCTCTAATCTAATACAGGTTATAATTGCAAGTAAGATAAGGAAAATATGAAGGAAATTCAGTCTCAATATCTCAAGTAAAAACCGTATTTTTAACAATTAGATCAATTACGTGCTCATCACCTCGCGTACAAGGAACACAAGTACCAGATATCAAATCCTAAGGGGAAAGGTCCCCCCCACAAGGTTAGACAAGCCACTTACCTTGAACCGACACAAAAATCAACCTGAAACCACGTCTTTGCCACGAGTATCCGACTCCAAATGGCCCAAATCTATTAAATTCAATTACACATTGTAAATAACATTGCGAGCAACTAATTCTACTAATTAATTCAAAGCTAAGACTCGAAATTAGGTAAAATGACCAAAATGCCCCTCAAGACAACTTCTTGAAATCAGATAATTTTCACATTTTCAGAAACATTGTACTCTCACGAGTCTAACCATATAAAAATCTCCCATATCGGAGGTCAAACCCCCACTCAAAACACAAAATTTCGGTCTAAGAAGTTTCTTCCAATTTTTCCCAAGTTTGGTCCTCAATTCGAATTTAAATGATGGATTTAACTGCATAATGATGGAATATAACTAGAAGGGATTAGAATAACATTACCCAATGAACTCCTCTCTAAAACCCACTCAGAATCTCCCTCTACCGAGCTTAAATTTGATTTTTCTAACTTTTGAAAACTAACCCTCGAAATCTCTATTTCTGAACAGTGATTTCCGCTTCTGCGGACAAGGGACCGCATCAGCGGTCCCGCTTCTATGGAACAAGTACCGCTTCTACTGCTTTCCCTTAAATGGCTAGGTTCCACTTCCATTTCCGCTCTTGCGGTTTCTGCTTCTATAGAAAACAACCGCTTCTGCGGTTTCTTGAGGAAAAGTCCAACTGCTGCAACACCTCTCCGATATTCCTGTCAACCATCTGAAATCATCCCGAGACCCCCAAGACCTCTACCAAAAGCACCAATAATACCTAATACCTTATTCAAACTTGTACCAATCCTTAAAACACCTTACACAACACCTGAAACCCGAATTAATCAAGGATTTGAGCCTAAGAACTTCAACTTTCATCAAAATACACTTTCGATCAAAAACCTAACCAAAACACGTTCGGATGACCTGAAATTCTGCACACACGTCCAAAATGACATGAATGAGCTATTGCAACTTCCAAAATTCCAATCCAACCCTTGGATCAAAAACTCACTATCGGACCGGAAATTTCAAATATTCAAACTTCGGCATTTCAAGCCTAAATGAGTTACGAACTTCCAAAATACATTCTGAACACGCTCCCAACACCAAAATCACCTAACAGAGCTAACAGAACCATCTGATTTCCATTCCGAGGTCGTCATTACATTGTTCTGACTGCGAACTATTTTTCAACACTTAAGCTCTCATTTAGGGACTAAGTGTCCCAAAACTCTACGAAACCCAACACCGAACGTCCTGGCAAACCAAAATAGCAGAAATGAACTTAGGGAAAGCAGTTAATAAGGGACTTAAGACGACCGGTCGGGTCGTCACAGTGGCCCCGAGGGGCATTTTGGTCATTTTACCTAATTTCGCGTATTAGCTTAGAATTTAATTATAGAATCAGTTACTTGATGTGTTATTTACATTATGAAATTGAATTGAATAGATTTGGGCCATTCGAAGTCAGGTACTCGTGCCAAGGAAGTGGTTTCGGGTTGATTTGAGCTTATTCGAGGTAAGTGGCTTGTCTAACCTTGTGTGGTGGACCTTCCCCTTAAGATATGTTATTTGATAATTGAAATTCCTTGTACGTGAGGTGACAAGCGTGTACTTGAACTAATTTTTGAAAACACGGTTTTACTTTAAGTATTTAAACTGAGTTCCTTTCTCTCATGTTTTATTCTACTTGCAAATTTAGCCTGTTGTTAGTTAGAAAATCATGCCTAGTTAACTTTATTGCCAACTTGCTTAAACTGCCTTAATTGTATTACGTGAAGCATGTTTGGCTAGAATTAGTTGTTTACTCGCACAAAGTTGGTATTTAATTTAATATTCTTGTGTTGTTGTTGCGTATTTTAATTTGGGACTACGGGATGGCATCCTGGGAGATCCCCTGCATAAAATTATGATTTGGACCGAGGTATGGGATACCAAGAGATCCTAGGCATGTATATTGAGAATACCGAGAGATCATCAGAATACCAAGAGATACCTGGCATATATTAAGGATACCAAGAGATCCTTGGGATACCTAGAGATCCCTAGTGTATATATTGAGGATACCAAGAGATCCCGGTTATTATCCTTGTTGTGAGTGGTATTTCCTTGTGATTTTCCTTTATATTCTATTTTCCGTTATTATAATTTTATTATCCTATATAGACTTTTACTATAGCTTCTCAATTATATTGTTTATCTCAGTAGGGCCCTGACTTTCCTCGTCACTACTCAATCGAGGTTAGGCTTGGCACTTTCTGAGTACCGTTGTGGTGTACTCATGCCTCTTCTGCACATGTTTTTCATGTGCAGATCCAGGTACCGCTGATCAGGTCTACCATCCTTGAGGGAGGCGACTTCTTAGAGACTCCGAGGTATGTCTGCCACGTCTGCAGACTAAGAAGTCCCTTTCTATTCGTGCTTTAGTATTTAGCCCTTCTGTACTCTTCTGTTGTTAAACATTCTGGAGTTAGAGCTATATAGCATTTATCTTAGCTTGTGATTCGTGGGGTTCCGGGTCATGGATTTAGATTTGGTTTTGAGAGTGATATATACATACATTGTATATCGAGTGGCACATTTAACACTAGTGTTGCTTTATTCTGTTTTGAACCGTTTTATTTTCGCAAGTTTGGTTATCTTCTGCAAATTTAGGCTTACCTAGTCATAGAGACTAGGTGTCATCACGAGGGTTCACGGAGGGCGAATCGGGGTCGTGAAAGGCTAATTATGAACGCATAAAGGAATAAAACAATTTTACTTCGTCTTTGAGACTAACTAGCAACATTTCTATGTGTTGAACACCTAGAACAACATGTTTAGGTAATAATAATAGTCTCCAGTTGTCTTAATAATCCTGAATAACTACTAAATCCTGGTCACGCCTAGGCAAGCCTTAGGTAATTACTTAAATAAAACTGGATCTGTCTTTGTTTAATTTATCAAATGTGCCTGATTCAGACTTCTTTTCTAGTTATATAATGAATGTGGTTCTGACTCAAACACTTTGCTTTAGGATTTTAAAATTCATACCTTAACTGTGTTTAAGTCATGCAATTTATGTGCATTATCTGCGGAGGTATACATGAGCCTTCTACTCGCTTATATGTTTCCCCCTCTAAATGCAGTCTTATTTGTTTTGTATGTCGCCTTAGAATTTTGCCTTTAAACTTAAGAGTCAGCCTAAAACCTCCCTCTTATAGGAATAGTAGTCCTAAATTCCTCCGAGACTGGTAGGAATAAGATGGATAACTGCATGCAATAGAGGTCGAGACCAGTCTTTGCTTTAATACCTTCACAGGATGGGAATGGTAGATATGGATATGATGATGGGTGCGCTAATACCACGTGTATCCCCTCTTCTGAGGAGTGTCATACCGGGTATTGCAGTGATGTGACCATATTACAAACAAACCTAGGATCCCTTTTACATTCACGAGCATGCTTAGATTGTAACTCTTTTCAAAATCTTGCTTTTATTGTTTTTCAAACACTTGTGTATTTAAATTCAAAATCCCCTATTACTTGACCCTTATTTGTTTACTTTCTAATTTCACAAATTCACAAAACTATCTGGGCGAGAACCACACTAGTGGATCCAAAGGGGTGCCTAACCCCTTCCCCTTGGGATAATTTCAAGCCCTTACCCTATCTCTGGTTACCAAACGTAGTTGTAGTTGACCCCATAGGTTCCCTAACGCACCTTAAAATCATTAGGTAGAGACTCTTCAAAATTGCAAAACCATTTTCCCGAAAGGAAAGAGTTGTGCCAACCAAATGTCATAAACCCGATTTCGCGAAAAAAGGGGACGCGACAACATGGCGACACTACTAGGGAATTTTAGGCTTTTATCATTTCAGATTGTTCTTGTGAATGTGTACCTCTCCCTATGTGCAATTATTTATTTAATTCCTTTAAGCATTTAATTTCTTCCTTAAAAGCAAAACTGCTAAATCTGGGGAAGGTCCTTCTCGGACCAAGTAGATATGAGTTTATATTTTTTGCTTTAAAATGTAACAAGACCAATGGCCATTACTAACTTTTATTTCCTGTTTATTTAACGTCAATTTGAGATTCTTCTTATTTTTTATCAATGAAATGAGGCATTTAGCATTCCAATTTCTCCAAATCAACTTGTCGTTAGGCACACCTCAGGCACAACGAAGTTCCCAAATTAGGACACGCTTTACATTCCTGCACTATGTGTTTAAATATTGCAATACTTTTTATGATACTCACTAACTTGGTTACCTTTTTGCTTTATTTTTGTTTTGTTATTCCCCTCCCCAAAGGTTAGTTCGTGCACACTGGAAACATCATCTTATTCCACGAGATCCAGGGACCCTCTACCCACTTCTCCTCTTAGTCCTGTTAAGAACAAGAACAAAAGCAAGATGGAAGATTTGAACAACATCGAAAAAGAGAACACAACAACAGAGGCCACTGATGGCCATGGTATTTGGGTTCCCAACGAAAATGTGTCACAACTTGAACATAAATTGTTGAAGTTCCAGGAAGAGCTCTATCAGGTTCGAAATCTGGCCAACCTATCATTCTCCCTCAGCACCCCGGACGCCAACTTCGCTAATGTTCAAAACTCCACACCTCTTTAAAATGTCCCAAAACAACAGAGCCATTCCACGACTCTACCAAAGAACCAATGCAACAGTTGCCATACCCCAAACAACACTCCACTACTCATCCCAGAACCTCAAAACTCCGCAAATGACCATTTCCACGCCCGTACACTAGGCCACTATAACATCCCATCTAGGTAGAGACCATGCTACACTCCACCCAACCTATATCTTGCACACCTGAGTCTGATAAAAAAGGATCTGCTCATCAGAAACTTGGCTGAGGAACTTAAGAAACTAAACAACTGAATTTAGGGCGTCGAAGAAAGCAAACAGATTGAAGGGTTGAACTATGAAGACCTATTCATACAACCTAATGTCGAACTACATGAGGGGTGTAAACCTCCTAAGTTTGAAATGTTTGATTGTACAAGTGATCCATGGTTCCATCTGAGGACATCCTGTGACAAGCTGGTCGGAGTAGGGAAAGATGAAAAGATTCGCATGAAGCTATTCATGAGGAGTCTGAAAGGAGATGCGCTATCTTGGGACATCAGCCAAGATCCCAAGAAGTGGTCGAGCTGGGTAGGTATGACATCTGACTTTATGGACAGGTTTAGGTTTAATACAGAGAACGCGCATGTGTCTATATCATAAATCTAATAAAGAACGCGACATAGACATTTTGCGAGTTATGCTGCTCGCTGGAGGTCTGAAGCTCTTAAGGTCAGACTCGCCTTAGAAGGAGAACAAATGAACAAGTTCTTTGTCTGGGCTCAGGACCCGCAATACTATGAGTGATTGATGCTGATTGAGAACCATAAGTTTTTCGACATTATCAAACTGGGGGAACGAATTGAAGAAGGTATTAAGAGCGATATAGTTACAAACTTTGAGGCCTTGAAGCTACAAATAATGCCTTGCAATCTGGTGGTGTGTCTAAAAAGAGGGACGTAGGGGTCGTGATGGTTGCACAAAGGACCAAGTCTCCCCTTAAATACCAAGCCTATCCAATACCTCCACTCACATACCAGCCAACCCCAAATTACAAAGCACCCTCCTACCAAGCTCCACCACTGACTTATCAGCCATATCCACCTCCTACATATCAACATACCTCACCCAGATACTCCCAACCTAGTCATGTCTACCAAGATTACAATTACCAATAATCCCATTATAAATCACCCCCTCTACGCCAAAATTTCCTTAGGCCCCGACCTAATTTTGATCGAAGGCCTCAGAAATAATATACAGCCATCGCCGAGACCATCGACTAGCTGTATGAGAGACTCAAAACCACTAGTTACATTACCCCCATCCCTGATACAACCATTGAGAACCCTTCTCAGTGGGTCAACCCAAACAAGTCCTTTGCATACCACTCCGACATGAAAGGACACACCATCGATGAATGCCGCTCCTTAAAAGACAAGATACAATCTCTAATTTATAAAAAAGTCATTGTAGCAAATAAATCCACTCCGAACGTCCGCAATAACCCTCGGTCGGACCATAAGGGTGGGGGTATTCACATGATTGAAGTAGAGGATGACTGGGATCCGGAGGGATCCATCGGGTTGATCGCACAAGGTAATGACCCAAAGAAACTAGTAGTTACTCTCAATCCGATCATAGTACAAATCTAATCATTTGAAGACACTAAGGTAGATGTGTCTATACCTCTTGAGTTTGAAGCAGTGCCATCGGCAAAGGCACCAACACCATTTGAGGTTGCAGTCCTTCCACCCAAGGCACATATTCCATTAGAAGTGAAGATAGTCACGCCAATCCCAGTGGAGATGTCTACCATGCCACCATTATACACAAATTTCGTACCCTTGGATTATACATCAGAGTCAAGAAGGAAAGGTAAGGTCGGAATTGAAGAGAATATCGCAACACGGGGTATGAAGAGAACTGGTAGAGTCTATACCCCTGAACACCTAGGTGAATCAAGCAAGAAGGCCTCCAATTGGCCACCCCTCATTGAGATAGGTCCGGATGACCTTTGGAGAAAAATACAGGCCAAGGAGTATTCGATCATCGACCAATTAAACAAGACTCCATCAAAAATATCCATCCTCTCGTTGCTGCAGAATCCCAAAGCACATAAGAATGCTCTGTTCAAGGTGCTGAGTGAAGCGTATGTCACACCTCCTTTTTCCGAAGCTTTACTACACCCCGGGGAAGGGATTTAATAAATAAGGTGTTTTTTCACTTAAAGGACAATCAAAACGGGATTCACTTATTAAGAGATTCAAAGTCGCCACTTGGGAGATTTATGGTGTCCCAAGTCACCGGTTTGAATTCCGAATCGAGGAAAGGGTTTGACTCTGTTTAACAGTCGTGAACCAAAAATCCGGGTAAGGATTTTTGTTAACCCGGGAGAAGGTGTTAGGCACTCCCGAGTTCCATAGTTCTAGCACGATCACTCAACTGTTATATTTGGCTAAAATATCTGATTTTAATACATGTTAAACCTACAGTGCAATTTTAAAGTTATTTACCACTTTTTGTCAATTACTATTTTTATTTAAGAAAGTGAACGTCGTTTAAGAACGTGTTTTTGGATCACGTCACATGATATGCACCCGGATCCTTGACACATTCTTATTCAATATTTTCGAATTTGGATTTGGGTCGCATGAAATGCACACCCGTATTAGTAAGGTAAGATTATTCAAAATCGCGCCTAAAGCGACTAACGTATTGTTATCTTTTGGGAAGGCCGTGAAATTCGCTAAACGGCTTGTCCCGAATACTAAGTATTTTTGAATTAAGTAATTAATGAGGGTCCCGCAATTATATCTTTGATTTAGCGAGGCTCATCTCATTTTTAAAAGGCCAACTTAAAGTAACTAAATTTCTATTTATATTGTTTGTCTCTAAAGGTCAATTAATTCACGAATTTAAATTCGGGCTTCGAATTGAAGTCCGAATTCAAACAAAAGGGTAAACCTTTTAGCTTGAACCCGCTACCTAATTCAAGACCCAATTTTATATTTACGAGTTAATTTTCCATATTCCTAATTTAATTTGTAATTTTTTTTTGACTTATAGCAAACTTGTTTTCTTTATATCTAGAATTTCTGTAACCCAATTGTATTTAGAAGTGGGTTGCTCATCAGCCTTGGCCCATGCCTTACGAGTGCAACATGAAGAAACAAAATCTGGGCCATTCTTCTTACTAATGGGCCTAAAAATGGCTTGAGGGCAGCCTGAGCCCACAATTTAATTCAATTAACTGCTGATTTAAAGTTTAATCAAATTGCCTCAAATATTTTTAACAATTGTGATCAGAAAATGATTAACAACCTGGAAACAAAGATTTACTAGTATAAACAAACTGATGGCTTATGCACTAAACTACACTAATGTTATTAATCAATACTTCAGCAATCTAATCCATTTCAATTACTATTAATAATGCCTGTCTTTCACAGTATAAAATATGTTAATGACTTTGATTTAAAGTTTTCTTAATCGTAACTAACACAATATTAAATAACAAACTGACTATTTACGTGAATTAGAAATAAAATATTTTCACGTTCCTTTCAAATTGCTTATAGAATAGGATTTAACAAACAATCTCTAATGCTTTAATCCTCTGACATTTTAATAATAACCTAATTTTAAAACCTCTGATTTCAACTCAACGCTTATAAAATTTATACTAATAGAATGGACACTGCTAAATATAAACATTCATATAATCCTAAGAAACACTCGACTTAGTTTAACAATCCACAGTCTAATTAAGGTCCATTTATTATCATATCAACTAAAGTATCAACTATAGCAGTTCACTATCTAAGAGCACCAACTAAAACCAATCCGAATTATACAAAATCATCAGAAGTCTATGAATAGGTCGTTTTAATACAAAAATCATAATGAAAGGCTAAATGAAACTTTAGACTCCAAATCTGCATATATTCATACGGCAAGTATTCAACTTACAATTTCTAGAGCTACAGCTGTGTACCTGAAGTCAAGTCACAAGGAGAGAAAAATATGAATCAACAGCAGCAGCAAGCAAAAGCAACGAACAAGGATCAAAATATAACACCGGGAGAAATGAACTCAATCAAAACACAACAAATCTACTCAAAATCAATCCATGAAATCATAGACCACTCTCAATAATTCGAATCACTTAGCTACAGCTTGATTGAACCTCAAATGACTCGAAATGCTTCAATACTCAAGTATAAAATAGAGAAAACAGAAAGTTTTGAACTAATTCTGATCTCAAAATGATTAATGGAACAATATTTAAAAAAATAATAATTTTCCTGTTTTTGGATTTCTAGAAGATTTAAATTTTCAAAATAAGATCTGAATTCGAAAGGAGTTTTTGGGAGGGAAATTTGGAGGTTCTAAACTTCTAAAACAAGACAAATGAATGCCTATTTATAGATAATTCTAGGATATGGCTTCAGATTTTATTTTACTCTTTAATCCCTTTTTTATTTCTATTTTTACCCCCTTATTTCTAACTTGTTTCACAAGTAAGTGCACTTATTTAGCTAAAATCTACACTAGAGCCCAATCTAGAAGATTCTATACCCATTATATTTCCTATATTACCCTCACTTCATTTTAGAAATTACTAAATCTAATTAAACTACCCTTTTCTATTGCCCAAACTATCCTTTTTACCCCTTACAATTACTGAACTAACCTTACTGAACCTCAACCCCTTTTACCCTTTTGTTAACCAAACTAACTATTTTTACCTCCCAGTTGACAATGATTAATCAATTACCAAACAAAAATCTAATTAGCTATATTCAAACCATTAATATTATCAAACCAACTAACGATTAATCATGAATTAACTACTGGAACCTTAATTATTCCCTAATCAAACTACAAACAAACAGAAATCCAATTAATTGTTGATTTATCCTACATTGACACCTAACGAGTTGACTGCCTAGAAATGATTAAGAAAAATTAAATGATAGAATGACATTTAACCTAAAACAAGAATTACTTATTAATTCAATTAATTCAATTAACAGAATTTCTAACAAACAAAAATCAAAAACTATAAATAATAAAAGAAAAAATGGAATTAGAGGATAAAAAATGACTTACTAACATTGGAACCCCGGCTAGCCATGGCTGCTTGAATCCTCGAGGATTCTTGATCAGTAACATCCCTAATGGTGTGTTTTCAAAATAAAACACATAATTAGCGATATTACGGTCAACAATCCCCAAGAATTGAGTTAGGGTTCTTGGCCAGAAATTTTGATACAAATGGGTATGGGGGTTAGGTAGAGGAGGTTAAGGCGAACCTAGGGTGTTATTTTGGGATTATTTGGCATACTTTGGGTCTTGGCCGGAAAACTTAAAATCTCGGTTCGAAGTTTTCCTGCGAGATTTGAAGGAAACTAATGACGAAGTTGGAAAAAGGGGAACGCGATGAGTTGGGGGGCGTTATTTTTGTGGCCATTGGAGGTGGTGACGTTCACCGGTGGTAGGGTTCCGGTGAAATAAATTGTGTTATTCGAGGAGCTAGGGTAAGATTCGAAGGAAACTAGATACAGGGGTGAGAAGAAGAAGGGGAGAGGATCTTGTGGTGTTAATCTGGTAGTCATTGGCGTTAGTTACGTTTCCCGCCGGTGAGGGTTCTGGCGAGGTCGACGAGGAGGCGGAGGGTGATACACTATGAAGAGGATGAAGTGATTTTTAGGGTTACTGAAATGTAGGGTTATTTTATCTAATTTGTGTATTAATCGAGGACCATTGGACGAGGAGGGACGGAAGGCTTAGATCGAATTGACACCAAACGGTGTCGTTTTATTTAATGAGGGAGCAGGCCGGGTTGAGGCGGATTGGGTTGGGGTAGGGCTGTGTGTATTTGGGCTTCGCTTAATTTCAGCCCAAGATGGCTAAACAGTCCACTTCCTTTTATTTATTCCTTTTTTATTTCTTTTCACTTTGTTTTCATTTTTGCATTTTTGTAATTTTTTATTTTGCATTTTCTAATTTTATAAAAAATGTAAAAGATTAGGACAAAAATCTAATTACACCATTTAAATCCTAAAATTATTTAAAAATCATATTTAAAGATGAATGCAACAATTATCAATTAAAATTGCCTAAGAACTAATTTTTTGTGATTTTTCTTTAAATTGTTCTAAAATGAATTAATATCTACTTAATACTAAAATGTAAAATTAAATTCCTAATGCAAATGTATTATTATATTTTTTTTAATATGAATTATTATGCAACCAATTAACATAAAAATGCAACAAAATTCATAAAAAATGTAAAATCATTTTATTTGAAACTTTTGAAATAATTTGCTTAGGAAAAAAATCACGTGCTCACAGCTGCCCCTCTTTGCCCTGAAACACGAAGAGTTTTCGTGCAAAGAAAAGTGAGTGAAAATGAGAGATTTTTGCCCGTTTGCATATTCCGTGTGAAGCATTTTGAAAGAGTTGACCGCACCCTGCTTCATAGGCTGCCTACATATCCCGGACTAAATGGGAATCATGTCAGTGTAGTTTAGGAGTGTCTGGTAGCTGGGACTACCAGGAGCTACGATTTTACTACTGTTGCTGTTGTTACTTCTCGCTGACCTCCTTATTACACCGTGGTAAAACAAAAGAAGCTAGCCTAAGCTATGATCTATGAATTACAAAAGATCCTATCTATGTCTTCAAACTTGCTCTTGTGTTGTCTTGAACTTGTATCTCGTGTTCTTCCAGTGGAATCCTTGTTGTTGCCTTAATGATGTTTGGCCAATCCTCTTGATGATGCTTGACTACTACAATTTGAAATATGTGTCAATTTTTCAGGTGGGCTCTTGCCTACGATGCTTGAAAAGGTATTCCCTTGTTCTCCAAGTGGGCTCCTACTTATGATGCTTGAAAATGTATTCCCTTGTTCTCCAGGTGGGCTATTGATTGCGATGCATGAAAATGTATTTCCTTGTTCTCCAGGTGAGTTCCTAATTGCGATGAAACAAAGAAACACAGAAAAGTTTCTGCCCCAGTATGGTGACTTGGTACACCATGTTATCATATATTAAAATTAAAGGCTAAAATTCGGATTGTACTTCCCTTGTTTTCCAGGTGGGTGCCTGTTTGGTGCATTTGAAAAGATATTCCCTTATTCTTCAGGTGGGCTCCTGCTTGCTGAATTTTGAAAGTATTCCCTTATTCTTCAGGTGGGCTTCTGCTTGTTGATTTTGAAAGATATTCCCTTATTCTTCAGGTGGGCTCCTGCTTGCTGAACTTTGAAAAGATACTCCCTTATTCTTCAGGTGGGCTCCTGCTTGCTGAACTTTGAAAAGATACTCCCTTATTCTTCAGGTGGGCTCCTGTTTGCAGACAAACATACGAGACACAGAAAATTTCTGCCCCAGTTTGATAACTGGGCGCATTGTGTTACCAAATATTGAACTTGAAAATTAAAGCTTATATTATACTTACCTTGTTCTTCAGGTGGGTGCCTGACTGTTGTGCTTGAAATGTATTCCCTTCTTCTCCAAGTGGGCGCCTGCTTGCTGAATTTTGAAAATATTCCCTTATTCTTCAGGTGGGTTCCTTCTTGCAAAGAAACTTTTCTGCCCCTGTTTTAATCAAAGAAAGATTTGTAAATATAAAATGGTGGTTAGCTGCTGGCATTCTTGTTGGTCATGCTCTCGCTTCCGACTTTGCTCTGACTTGCTTCCTTGGACTTGCTTTGAAATGCCACGACTTTCCGGCTGACTTTCGACCCTCTGATCTTGATGACCCAAATGTTTTTACCCCGTGCTACTATTTTGTGTTTTTGTCTCCTTCTTGAGAAACTTTGCTTCTCCCTCACAATTCTCTAATTACCCCATTGATGGGATTACCCTTGGTCCTTCATGCTTTACTTTCTTTGATATGTCCCAACCTCATTGTGCCATACAACTGGAAAGCTGGTAGTTAGCTTTGACATCTTTTTTTAAAAATAAAATTGACACTAAAACGTCTTATAGACAGACTTTAAGAGAATGAAATGCAATGACCTCTAAAGACTCTGAAAACGAATGAGTTGTAATGAAGAGAAAAAGGATAGGACTTATCTGGGTGGAATTGCTGGTACCATTGATCGTGCCATGCATTTTGGATTAACCAACCTAGTCTGTCCAACCAATCAACTGTCAATTGCCACATTTGCTGTTCCATACTTTCACAACCCGACTTTCGCCAAAACCCAAACCTTGCTTGTTTTGCCATGTTTCAAACATCTTTCAACCACAGACTTCCTTCATTTGCCCATATGAAAAAATCACTTTCGCCTTACGGTGCCCGTGAGGGTTTTCACCAATAAGACTCTCATTTTTAATATCTCTCAAACTCACTTCGCCTTATAGTGCCCGTGAGGGTTTTCACCAATAAGACTTTCTCATTTTACTATTTCTTCTGGTGTCAGAGTGTTGTCCCCCATCATGCATCACGTTACCTTCTCGTATTGACATTTCTTAAGATTGATCAGAAGGTCTTTCTTTGGACCGTGATATGGCTTTTGGATGGGTTTTAGAAAGAAGGGTATATAGGCTCAAAATATTTCAACGTGGGTTCAAAATTACTACTTTCAGAATCATATTTCTGCAACAACCACGACTTCTGCCCCAGTTTCCTTCTTGGAGATTTTTGGTTTTTTTTTGTTGTGACTGAACCTCAGTAAGGCTACCTACGTACCCTTTTGGGATCAAGTCAAACGTAGTTCAGGTCATAAAATCGCTTCATTGTTGCGATGTTTCTTTTCTTCTATTCTTTTTCATTGATTTTCTTTCTTTTCCTTTTTCTTTTATTTTCTTTTCTCTTTTTTTTTTCTTTTTTTTTCTTTTTTCTTTTCTTTCTTTTCTTTTCTTTTTCTTTTCTTTTTCCACTGTCTTTCCCCTGTTTCTCCACTTAATTTTCCCGCTCGGATTTTTGAGTTTTTGTTGTTGATTCCGAAAGAGGGATACGAAAGAAAAATATAATAGGGCTCAAAGGGATAACAAAGGATAAGTGTTTGGATAGAAGAACAAAATGTATTCGTCAATTCAATCTCAAAACATGCCAAATACAATCAGGTACATAAAGATAAAGAAATCATACATAATATCTTTTGACCGCATCAAAGTTGATAGCCATTTCTACACATTTCCCTTCCACATCTGTTAGATACAATGCACCATTGGACAACACTCGTGTTACAACAAACGGCCCCTTCCAGTTAGGAGCGAACTTTCCTTTTGCTTCAACCCAGTGAGGTAAGATACGCCTCAACACCAATTGCCCTACTTCGAACTTCCGTAGACGCACTTTCTTGATATATGCTCTTACCATTCTCTGTTGGTATAACTGTCCGTGACATATTGCTGCCAATCTCCTTTCATCAATAAAGTTCAATTGTTCCAAACAGGCTTTGACCCACTCATCATATCAATTTCTGCTTCAATAATAATCCGAAGGGATGATATTTCAACTTCTGCAGGTATTACTGCCTCCGTACCGTACACTAATGAATAAGGAGTTGCTCCTACAGAAGTGCGATAGCCTAATAGAGCAAAAGGTAACT
The DNA here is from genome assembly GCA_026770625.1 of Nicotiana glauca. Classification (NCBI taxonomy): domain Eukaryota; kingdom Viridiplantae; phylum Streptophyta; class Magnoliopsida; order Solanales; family Solanaceae; genus Nicotiana; species Nicotiana glauca. The sequence goes on from MU748848.1 coordinate 70,835, forward strand.
TCTCATGACATTGCCTGGATCCTTCCACCATTTTCCAAAGTATCTTCTTGATGTTCTTGTTAGCTTCCTCGAATGCTCCATTCGCACTAGGACGATATGGGGTAGAATTGCGGTGCGTGATCTTAAATTGCTGACATGTTTCCATCATCAGATGACTGTTAAGATTGACACCATTATCTGTGATAATCACCTTCAGAATTTCGAACCGACAAATGATATTTGAATGCACAAAATCGACCACCGCCTTCTTGGTCACTGACTTAAAAGTTTTCGATTCAACCCACTTAGTGAAATAATCAATGTCTACAAGAATAAACCTGTGCCCATTAAATGTTGCTGGCTCGATCGACCCAATGACATCCATTCCCTAAGAAACGAAGGGCCATGGCGCCGATATTGTATGAAACTCAGATGGTGGAGAATGGATCAAATCTCCATGTACTGGGCATTGATGACACTTGCGCACAAAACTGATACAATCCCGTTCCATAGTAAGCCAGTAATAACCTGCTCGGAGAATCTTCTTTGCCAACAAATACCCACTCATATGAGGCCTACAAACTCCCGCATGTACCTCAGTCCAGATAGTTGTAGCCTGTTTAGCATCCATGCACCTCAATAAACCAAGATCTGGAGTTCTTTTGTACAAAATTCCTCCACTGAAGAAAAATCTGCTTGCCAAGCGTCTAATAGCTCTATTTTGATCCCCTGTGGCTTGTGCCGGATATACTCCCATTCTGAGTTATTCTTTAATATCATGAAACCACAGTTCACCATCAAGTTCTTTTTCCACCATATTACAATAAGCATGCTGGTCTCGTACTTGAATCTGCAACGGGTCCACATAAGCCTTATCTGGATGATGCAACATTGACGCCAAAGTGGCCAAAGCGTCAGCAACTTCATTATGAATCCTCATAATGTGCCTAAAAACTATTGATTGAAACCGTTGACATAATTCATGCATACATTGCCGGTACGGTATGAGCTTTAAGTCTCGTGTTTCCCATTCTCCCTGAATTTGGTGTACCAAAAGATCCAAGTCGCCCATGACCAAGATCTCCTGGATACCCATGTCTATAGCCAACCTCAAACCCAAGATATATGCCTCGTATTCAGCCATGTTATTGGTGCAGTAGAAACGAAGCTGAGCTATAACAGGGTAGTGCTTCCGTGTGTCAGAAATAAGTACCGCTCCTATCCCCACGCCTTTTTTATTGGCAGCCCCATCAAAGAACAACTTCCACCAAGGTTTTTCATCTTGTTCTGATTCCTCAATATGCATTGTCTCCTCATCAGGAAAGTATGTTTTCAATGGTTCATATTCATCATCAACTGGATTCTCCGCTAGGTGATCAGCCAGTGCATGTGCTTTCATCGCAGTACGGGTCACGTATACAATATCAAATTCAGTGAGCAGGATTTGCCACTTTGAAAGCCTCCCTGTGGGCACGGGCTTCTGAAAAATGTATTTTAATGGATCCAACCACGAGATGAGATAAGTGGTATATGCTGACAGGTAATGTTTCAACTTCTGTGCTACCTAGGTCAATGCACAACACGTCCTCTCAAGCTGAGTGTATTTTACCTCGTAAGATGTGAACTTCTTGCTGAGGTAGTAAATTTCTTGCTCTTTATTTCCCATAACATCATGCTGCCCTAGTACACAGCCAAAAGAATTATCCAACACTGTCAGATAAAGGATCAAGGGTCTTCCCGGCTCTGGCGGAACTAACACAGGTGGACTGGCCAAATACTCCTTAATTTTGTCAAATGCTGCCTGACATTCATTCGTTCAATTGACCGCAACATCTTTCTTTAGTAGCTTAAAGATAGGCTCGCAAGTTGTTGTAAGCGGAGCAATGAACCTGCTAATATAATTCAACTTGCCGAGCAAACTCATCACTTCTTTCTTGCTCTTTGGCGGTGGTAACTCCTGAATGGCTTTAATTTTGGACGGGTCTAATTCAATACCTCGTCGACTTACCACAAAACCTAACAACTTCCCTGACGGAACTCCAAACGCACACTTTGCTGGATTAAGTTTGAGATTGTACCTGCGAAGCCTATGGAAAAACTTCCTCAGGTCTTTAACATGATCACACTGCTTTCTTGACTTTATAATCACGTCATCCACATAAAATTCAATTTCCCGATGCATCATATCATGGAACATGGTGGTCATCTCCCTCATGTATGTTGCCCCTGCGTTCTTCAACCCAAACGGCATAACCCTATAACAGTAAGTTCCCCAAGGCACAATAAATGTTGTCTTTTCCGCGCCTTCCTCGTCCATCAAAATCTGGTGATAGCCCGCATAACAATCCACGAAAGAACCAATCTCATGTTTGGGATAATTGTCAATCAATATATGGATGTTCGGCAGTGGGAAGTTATCTTTTGGACTTGCCTTATTGAGATCACGGTAATCAACACACACTCTGGTCTTTCCATCCTTATTTGGCACAGACACAGCATTAGCTAACCAGGTGGGATATCGGGTAACCCGTATGACCTTCGCCTCAAACTGCTTATTGACTTCTTCTTTAATTTTCACATTGATATCTATTTTAAATTTCCTCAGCTTTTGCTTGACAGGAGAGCATTTCGAATAAATGGGCAATTTGTGGACCACCAGATCGGTACTTAAACCCGGTATATCATCATATGACCATGCAAAAATATCTTTGAACTCAAACAACAACTTGATTATTTCTTCCTTGAGCAGAGCTTCCATATGGACACTTATTTTTGTTTCCCGAACATTCTCCTGATCCCCTAAATTGATTGCCTCTGTGTCATTCAAATTAGGTTTGGGTTTTTCCTCAAATTGACTTAATTCTTTACTAATTTCTTCCAAAGCTTCCTCGTCATATTATTATATCTCATCCTCACACTCAACTTTCACTATTTCACATTGATTATCAAGACTAGGCCAGAAATTCCTCACGCATGATACATCATTGAAACCAGCATAAAAGGGACTGTACAAGAAAGAAAACAAAAACAAAAATAAAGTCTATCAGAAATGAAGAGAGAAGGAATTTGCATTTCATTAAAATTGTAAGATAACAAGGTTTAACTCATTCAAATGGACGGAACATAGCAATCCAAATTACAACCTTGGAAATAATCCAGATTTAATACTCAAACGAAAATCAAAAACTAACTACCACGACTCCTTCCGAGTAGGAAGAGGAGTAGCTTCCCAATTATTAAGCTTGGCATGAGACCCCACGAACTGCACATCAATTTTACTCGGACCTCCGCTTGCTTCCACCATATTCACTTCATCGAACAACCTTTCGAACCTTTCGATCAACTCCTTGTCAGGTTCTATCACCACAGAATTGGGCATTACTGTTGCTGGAAGCCTTTTAGTACTAGTCCGGACAAAAGAATGGGAAAGGCGAGGGATAGGTTTTGGAAGGGTCCACACTCTCTTTTTCATCTTTTTGGCTCTCCTTATGTCAGTAGTAGTGGGTTTGAAACCTAACCCGAAAGTGTTTATATTTCCAGGAAGAGACACTGGCTGTATGATCCCCTGTAGTGAAGCTCCCAAACGCTTTCCGGGCAAAAATCCATTCCTTATCATCTCCGTTGCCACCATGACAGATGCGGATGCTACCTTGGGCATAGGAACACTCTCCCCTTTTAGTATTTTAGCAACTGGTACTGTGTCCAGGACTTGGTACACCCACGTGCCTTTATCATCTTCAACTTCCTCGAAGGGTGTAATAGCATTACAAGAATTGTCCTCCCCATGCACCACAATCTCTTGCCGATCCCATTCAAATTTGACCATTTGATGCAAAGTAGATGGTACTGCCTTTGCATCATGAATCCAGGGCCGTCCCAATAAAATATTGTAGGAAACAACAACATCAAGCATTTGGAACTCCATAGTGAATTCCACAGGTCCTATTGTTAGTTCCAACACAATATCTCCCACCGTATCCTTCCCTCCTCCATCAAATCCCCGTATACAGATACTATTATTATGAATTCTTTCATTGTCATCCTTCAACTTATCTAGAGTGGATAGAGGGCAAATGTTGGCACTAGACCCATTATAAATTAACACCTAAGTCACCACAGAATCTTCGCACTTCACTGTGAGGTAAAAGACTCTATTATGTTCAGTTCCTTCCAACGACAACTCATCATCGGAGAATGTTACCCTGTTAACCTCAAAAATTTTATTTGCAATCTTCTCAAGATGATTCATAGACATCTTATCTGGCACATGTGCTTCATTTAGAATCTTTATCAGCGGCCGACGGTGTTCATCCGAATGGATTAATAAAGACAGTAACGAGATTTGTGTCGGGGTTTTCCTTAATTTCCACGATTGAATAGTCTTATTCCTTCATCTTTTTCAAAAATTCTTCAGCTTCTTCTTCGGTAACAACTTTCTTCACCAGTGCCGGATTGTCTTTAGTTGTTTTAATCTTTCTCAATTCTTCAAGGGCAAAGCATCTCCCTGATGTAGTCAACCCATGAGTTTCACACACTTCTTCTTTGACTTATTTCCCTCTGTACATCACAGTCACCCGGTCATAATTCCACGGGACAACTTTTTCATTCACCACTGGCAACTGAGTCACCGGTTTAATGATAATCGGTTCTGTACGAGCACCTTTTACAACCAACACAGGCTTAACAACTGCTCCTGGTATTATCACTTTAACAGGTTTTGGTTTCACTATCATCACTGGTTCACTGATTCTCTGTTCCACTACGGCCAATGCCTTCCCACCAATCAATTTCTCATTTGCTTTATTCTCACTTGGCTTAATCATCATCACAACTTGTGACGGCTTCTTGTATTCCCCCTTCTGCACTAATTCAATTATGTGAGTCTCATGATGAGTTGATAATGGATTCTGCGTGATATTGGGAGTTTCTGGAGTTTGTACTTCAATTCTCCTAGTATCAATAAGTTCCTGAATGGGAGTTTTTAGATGCCAACATTTCTCCGTATCATGCCCTGGCGCTCTTGAGCAATATTCACAATTGACTGAATGGTCCAGGTTCCTCGGGGGAGGGTTTGGTATTTTTGGTTCAATTGGGTTTAACATTCCAAGCTGCCTCAATCTGTGAAACAGGCTAGTATAAGATTCTCCTAATGGAGTGAAAGTCTTCTTCTTTTGCAACCTATCATTCTTAGCAGCAGGGTTGGGTCGAAAACCGGTTCCACTAGGATTTCTGTAAGTTCTAAGAGGTGGGTATGTATTTTAGGTATGATAGGTATTTTGAGGAGTGGGTGCATGCCAAGGTGCCTGAGTTTGCGGATAAGTTTGCGCATGGTAAACTGAAAAGTGAGGAACGAGGTGGGTAATAATGTTGTGGTGGGCCATATGGAGTATATGGGTAGGTTTGGGGATGTGGGCAAGGTTTGTGATAATATGGTGAAGGACCCCTGGACCATGCTCTCGACTCCACCACTGTTACATCTTCTTTTTTCTTCTTTCCCAATACCCCTCCAGTGCCAGTCTGGATGGCCTGGGTAGTTGCTTTTATTGCAGAGTAACTCATAATCTTGTTGGATTTCAAACCTTCTTCTACCATGCTTCCCATCTTTACTACTTCATTAAAAGTTTTCCCCAACGCTGACACTAGATGACCGTAATAAGTAGGCTCTAAAGCCTGCAGAAAATAATCCACCATTTCACCCTCTTTCATCGGTGGATCGACCCTCGCGGCTTGCTCCGTCCATCGAAATCCATATTCTCTAAAACTTTCTCCAGGTTTCTTTTCAATCTTGGTCAAGGAAATACGATCGGGGACAATCTCAAGATTATACTAAAAGTGGTTTGCAAATTCTTGGGCTAAGTCATCCCATGTGTACCATCGGGTATGATCTTGCCTCGTATACCACTCTAAAGCCGATCCACTGAGGCTTTGGCTGAAGTATGCCATTAATAATTCATCTTTTCCTCCAGCACCCCGCATCTTGCTACAAAAACCCCTCAAATGGGCTACGGGGTCACCATGCTTATCATAAAGATCAAACTTCAGTAATTTGAAACCCGCAGGCAGTTGGACTTCTGGAAACAAACACAGGTCTTTATAAGAGACACTCACTTGTCCTCCTAGACCTTGCATGTTTTGGAATGATTGTTCCAAACTTTTTACTTTGCGTATCATCTCCTCCTGCTCGGGATTCTAAGGAGGCTTTTCTTCTTCCGCTGATATATCAATAAGAGGAGTATAAGAGTATGGCTCATGAGATTTGAAAGTAGGCTCGGGCGGATAATAGTGGTTTTCCTAAGTGTGGAACAAGGGTTCACTTGAAGATTTGTGTAACATGGCGGGCGGAGGAGCCACGTACACATGAGCAACTGGTGGTAGAGGTCATGGAATTTGTTTTGGTGGTGGAGGTGGTGGTGTTTGAGAAGCGGTTGCATAGTATGGATGGTAAGTATGGTAGGCTGGGGAAGAGTTCACAGTGGGAGGATCTTGTGATTGAACTGGTGGTGGGACATAGGCAGGATTGGCAGGATAAACTGGCAGGGGATGTCCTTTTGCCTATGCCTGATACATCTCGGCCATTTTTTGTTTCAGCTTGTACATTTCCTCTTTCATAGCATTGACATCCACTATTTCTTCCTCACTAGCCGGGTTAACAATAGTTGTTTAGATCTCTTGGCTAACCAATTTCGACATGTCTTTAGAGCGAGTATTATATGGATGAGTTGCCAGAATGCCAGCTAGATAAACCACCTGTGTGGACTCATCAACAATAACAACGTTATTAGTGGTTAGGCCATTAATAAACAAAGAACCGCACATTTGGAGCATGGATGCACCTAGGCAATTATCGGTTTCTAATATGCATTTGCTCGGCCGTGTGCATCATCTCGACTTATTTATTCTCAATCATGACTTCTTTCTTTTATTATTTCCTTTTTCTTTGCTTTGCCATTTTCTTTTGTTGCGGCTTTTCCCTCCTTTTGTTTTCTTTTCTTTCTTTTTTCTCTTCCGCTTCTTTTTATTTTCACTCTTCTTTTGGCCTTTTATTCTTACTGTATTTTCATATTTTTCATATGGCTATGGTTAGGTGCTATAAAATTTCCTATATATCGCAACCGTGCCTGAATGAGATCAAGTGAATTTTTGCCAATTAATAAAATAAAAAAAATAAGAACACAATTTTTTGGGAATTTTCAAATTTTCATTAATGACAACTGATTACATCACTACTAGGCTATTGTTTTCATTTTCAAAATAAAAAATACAGACTCGAGACTTGACTATTGGTTTTAGGAGTACATCAAAGCTTCAAACCCTGGGGCCCGTTGGGCATCATTCGGCATCGCCGCGGTCCTGCTCGCAAGACCCCTTTGTAATTGCTCTAAATCATTCATAATTTGTCGGACAAATATCATCATTGCTACAGAAGAAGTGGCATAACCCATCTTTTCACCATCCCGACACCCTTTAACAACATAGCGTGCAATGCCCCGAATCCTTTCCCTAATTTGGCCCTTTTCCTGGAGAAGTCGGCTTGAGAATCTTGGAGGTGAATATATTGTAGAAATTTTATTTCCTTTTGCATTTCAGCAATCATCTCATAACAACGATCCCTTTCAGCCTGAAAGTTTTTGTCTAACCGGGCCGCTTTTTCTTCCCGAGCATTTGCTTTTCTTCTCATATTGGCAATGGTCCCTTCATAGTCTCTTTTTATCTGTTAAACATACTGGGCTCTTTCCTCAGTTTTCTTGGCCCAGTGTGCTCGAAGTCTCGCCATGTTCGTTTTGGATTTTTCTAACTCTTCTTGGCAATCTGAGACTTATTTTCTCAACCCCTCGATCAATCGTTCATCAGACACGCTTCTTTCTCGATTTCTAGCATCGATTTTCATTTGTTGAATATGTGCCTTAAGTGCTTCATTTTCCTGGGGCAATTTCTTTTTCTCCCCTTATCAGCCGCAATTTGCACACGTTTCTCAAATTGAAGGTCCCGCATCTGTTGCTCCTACACCCCAATTTTAGCTCGGTATTCTTTCTCTTTTGCCAACCAATCCTATTGGACTTGGGCTCCGTCAGTAAACTGCTGTACATGGGGTCTCTTAGAGGGTATCCCACGAATCTGGAACCTTTTGTCGAACTAGATCAAATACTTGGGGTCCACTTTACCCTTTGCTCGGTCTTGTATCATAGTGTCAGGTTGTACAAACCGACTTTCATTCCATATCTTTCTAATTCTTGATTCCGGGAAAGTAGCTTTAGGACCTAACTCAATAATTTTTTCACTCAAATCCTCATCGTTATGCACTGTTTGGAACCTCCCGAATTGTCGCAGGACCCTGTAAGGCGCGTAAGGTTATATGCTCTGAATACCTATTAGAAGAATATAAGGGACTTCTGCTGAAGTGTAGACAACTTCAGTATCGGGGAGCCACCCATAAGGCCACTCAATCTTATATGCGGTCGCCGATCTCAAGCATGATGACCAAGCTTCAACACCCTCAGAAAAGTTAATCCCTGTGACCCGGGTTTCAAATTCACTAATGCAACTAAGCCCGGTTAAACAAAAATTCATATACCTTGTACGATGGCATAGATGCTCTTGGATCCACATTTGTACTAAGAGATTACATCCCTGAAAGAATTTCTCTCCCTCTCAGCATTTGGTTAAAGCTCTATACATCTTTGCTACGATCACAGGAACTACCGTGCTAGTAGGTTTCTTTGTAGCCACATCCAACATCCCTACTAGCCCGAGGTCTATGTGACCGTCTTTCCTTGGGCAAATCACAATTCCTATAAAAGCCACCATAAATGCTAACCCTCGCCGAGCCTCCCATTTGTCTTTGTTTCTAGCATGTGTCAGCCGGTGTTAGGTTCTTTGAAACCCCTTGGGTTACCATAATGATGATAGAGAAAATGCAAAGTACAACACCCTTCCACTAGACACGGGTCTTGGACATCCCGACTGATATTCAACAAATCTAAGAACCTGTGGAGTGTAACCGGTCTTGGTGATAAGGGATATCTATTTCACATGTTTCTATTAAGACCTGCATACCCTTCTATCTCTTCCAATATCGATGTGAGCTCACAATCAGAGAATCTGAAAACATTTCGAGTTGGATCCCAGAACGATATCAATGATTCGACAATATCCTTTATCGGTTTTATGTTCATAAGTCCCACATAGCCACCTAGAATTTTTACCACTGATTCTCTGCTTCCATCTCCGAGGGCATCCCACCACATATTGAGCTTAAGGGGTATCTCGCTCAGGACTGAGAAGGTTTCAATGTCGTTTGAATTCATCCTCCACATTTTATTTAAAGGAATTTAATGATTAAAGGGAAAATGGTTATTTTTGCAAAGATTTTTTGTTTAAGAAGCTACAAACTTGATAATTAAAAATACATCAAAATTTCACATCCTGGGGCCCGTGGGGCATCACTCAGCATCACCACAAGCCTGTGCAAGACTGAGAAAGTTTTAATGTCAATTGCGACTATTTTAGCAAAAATGGGCCATGTAATGGCTTATTTAACAAGGTGGCTATCTTTTTTAAAAAAAATTCATCTAGATAACAAAACTTGATTTTGTGGATACGGCCTTTCAGCACTTCCGAAAGGGAGATTTTAAGGCTGTGTCCGCAAACCGTTTAAAAATGACTCAGGGTGACTGTTCTTGCAAAAACGGCCTTCCGACGTCTTTTAAGGGACATTTGGCTTATTTTTAAATAAGAATGGCCTCACCCGACTTATTTATAACAAAAATAAAATTTGATATTTTTGGTTATTTTTGCAAAAAGGATGGTTGGACCCGATAAGGGTTGCTTACGTATCTCACAACCGGTGAGAATCAAACCGTGTAGTTCAGGTCGATTGGCCAAAATCAAAACTGTTTTTGACCAACAATTTACTTTCTATATTTTTCATATGTTTTTTTTCTTCTGTTTTTATTTTTATTTTTTTCCCCCAAAAATCCGGCAGCATTTCGGTATTATTTGGGCATTGGTTTTTCAAACAAATGATTACCCTCACTCAGTCCTAACACTGCTATTTTTTACAAACTTTCACTCATTGTATACAAGCCGGTCAACATGTAAAGCCGAGCAAATAAATGCAAGTAGTACGTAATATGCATCAGGATGGTCATTTTAATTCGGGTCACCTGTCCTAGACGGACCCTCCCCTAAGTCAAAAATGCACATGATGCAAATAAGCGTCCTACTAGGGATCCGACATGAGTTTATTGTTCTTCTAGGTTTAAACACTAGGTTTATTGATCTAGACCTGGCTTACCCAAGTGGACAACTCGAGCCGAGGGGAGGCAGCGTACTAGGGATATAGAAGCTCCGCCGGCTTTGCAACTTATCCAAACCTCGTTCTAAATTGGGTAAAAGACTCTAACAGAAGAGAAGCTACACGAAGTGCACCCTTCTCCATGATGTAGAAGACTCAGAAAGAGGGAGGGATTCGCGACAGTTTATATACAATTCAACAAATATTAAAGCGGTAAAATATTTAGCACGTAAGGCATGGAACATGTATCAAAATCAAAATAAGCCAAATACAACAATTTAACTGAGCTCGAATTCTTGAACCCTGAATCAAAGTTCTAGGTTCTTTATCCCCAGCAGAGTCGCCAGAGCTGTCACACCTTCTTTTTCCGAAGCTTTACTACACCCCGGGGAAGGGATATAATAAAGAAGGAGTTTTTCCACTTAAAGGACAATCGAAACGTGATTCATTTATTAAGAGATTCAGAGTCGCCACTTGGGAGATTTATGGTGCCCCAAGTCACCGGTTTGAATCCCGAATCGAGGAAAGGGTTTGACTCTGTTTAACAGTCGTGAACCAAAATTCCGGGTAAGGAATTCTGTTAACCCGAGAGAAGGTGTTAGGCAATCCCGAGTTCCATGGTTCTAGCACGGTCACTCAACTGTTATATTTGGCTAAAATATCTGATTTTAATACATGTTAAACCTACAGTGCAATTTTAAAGTTATCTACCGCTTTTTGTCAATTATTATTTTTATTTAAGAAAGTGAACGTCGTTTAAGAACATGTTTTCGGATCACGTCACGTGAAATGCACCCGGATCCTTGACACATTCTTATTCAACGTTTTCTGATTTGTATTTGGGTCGCATGAAATGCACACCCATATTAGGAAGGTAAGATTATTAAAAATCGCGCCTAAAGCAACTAACGTATTGTTATCTTTTGGGAAGGCCGTAAAATTCGCTAAACGACTTGTCCTGAATACTAAGTATTTTTAAATTAAGTAATTAATGAGGGCCCCATAATTATATCTTTTATTTAGCGAGGATCGTCTCATTTTTTAAAGGCCAACTTAAAGTAACTAAATTTTCTATTTTTATTGTTTGTCTCTAAAGGTCATTTAAATGACGAATATAAATTCGGGCTTCTAATTCAAGTCTGAATTCAAACAAAAGGGTAAACCTTTTAGCTTGAACCCGCTACCTAATTCAAGACCCAATTTTATATTTACGAGTTAATTTCCCATATTTCTAATTTAATTTATAATTTTTTTTTTGACTTATAGAAAACTTGTTTTCTTTATATCTAGAATTTCTGAAACCCAATTGTATTTAGAAGTGGGTTGCTCATCAGCCTTGGCCCAAGCCTTACGAATGCAACATTAAGAACAAAATCTGGGCCATTCTTCTTACTAATGGGCCTAAAAATGTCTTGAGGGCAGCCTGAGCCCACAATTTAATTCAATTAACTGCCGGTTTAAAGTTTAATCAAATTGCCTAAAATATTTTTAACAATTGTGATCAGAAAATGATTAACAACCTGTAAACAGAGATTTACTAGAACAAACAAACTGATGGCTTATGCACTAAACTACACTAATGTTATTAATCAATACTTCAGCAATCTAATCCCTTTCAATTACTATTAATAATGACTGTCTTTCATAGTATAAAATCTGTTAATGACTTTGATTTAAATTTTTCTTAATAGTAACTAACACAATATTAAATAACGAACTGACTATTTACGTGAATCAGAAATAAAATATTTTCACGTTCCTTTCAAATTGCTTATAGAATAAGATTTTACAAACAATCTCTAATGTTTTAATCCTCTAAAATTTTACTAATTACCTAATTTTAAAACCTCTGATTTCAACTCAACGCTTATGAAATTTATACTAATAGAATGGACACTACAAAATATAAACATTCATATAATCCTATGAAACACTCGAATTAGTTTAAAAATCCACAGTCTAATTAAGGTCCATTTATTATCATATCAACTAAAGTATCAACTATAGCAGTTCACTATCTAAGAGCACTAACTAAAAGCAATCCGAATTATACAAAATCATCACAAGTCTATGAATAGGTCGCTTTAATACAAAAATTAGAATGAAAGGCTAAATAAAACTTTATACTCCAAATCTGCATATTTTCATAGTCAAGTATTCAACATACAATTTCTAGAGCTACAGCTGTGTACCTGAAGTTAAGTCACATGGAGAGGAAAATATGAATCAGCAGCAGCAATAAGAAAAAGCAACAAACAAGGATCAGAATATAACCCAGGGAGAAATGAACTCAATCAAAACACATCAAATCTACTCAAAATCAATTCAGGAAATCATAGATCACTCTCAATAATGCGGATCACTTAGCTACAGCTTGATTGGACCTCAAATGACTCGAAATGCTTCAATACTCAAGTATAAAACAGAGAAAACAGAAAGTTTTGAACTAATTCTGATCTCAAAATGATTAATGGAACAGTATTTTTTGTGGTTTTTTTATTTTTATAATTTTCGTATTTTTGGATTTCTGGAAGATTTAAATTTTCAAAATAAGATCTGAATTCGAAAGGTGTTTTTGGGAGGGAAATTTGGAGGTTCTAAACTTCTAAAACAAGGAAAATAAATGCCTATTTATAGATAATTCTAGGGTATGGCTTCAGATTTTATTTTACTCTTTAATCCCCTTTTTATTTCTATTTTTACCCCCTTATTTCTAACTTGTTTCACAAGTAAGTGCACTTATTAGCTAAAATCTACACTAGAGCCCAATCTAGAAGATTCTATACCCATTATATTTCCTATATTACCCTCACTTCATTTTAGAAATTACTAAGTCTAATTAAACTACCCTTTTCTATTGCCCAAAACTACCCTTTTTACCCCTTACAATTACTGAACTAACCTTACTGAACCTCAACCCCTTTTACCCCTTTGTTAACCAAACTAACTATTTTTAACTCCCAATTGACCATGATTAATTAATTACCAAACAAAAATCTAATCAGCTATATCCAAACCATCAATATTATCAAACCAACTAACGATTAATCATGAATTAACTACTGGAACCTTAATTACTCCCTAATCAAACTACAAACAAACAGAAATCCAATTATTTATTGATTAATCCTACATTGACACCTAAAGAGTTGACTTCTTAGAAATGATTAAGACAAATTAAATGAATGAAAGACATTTAACCTAAAACAAGCATTACTAATTATTTCAATTAATAGAATTTCTAACAAGCAAAAATCAGAATACAGAAATAATAATAGAAAAAAATGTTATTAGAGGATAAAAAACGACTTTCTAACACTGGAACTCCGGCCAGCCATGGTTTCTTGAATCCTCCAGGATTCTTGATCCGTAACATCCCTAATGGTGTGTTTTCAAAAGAAAACACATAATTAGGGATATTACGGTAAAAAATCCCCAAGAATTGAGTTAGGGTTCTTGGCCAGAAATTTTAAAAATTCATATTCGAGGAGTTAGGGCATGTTTGAAAGAAATGGTTATGGGAGTTAGGTAGAGGAGGCTAAGGCGAACCTATGGTGTTATTTTGGGATTATTTGGCATACTTTGGGTCTTGGCCTTAAAATTTAAAATCAAGATTCGAAGTTTTCCGGCGAGATTTAAAGTAAACTAATGACAAAGTTGGAAAGAGGGGAACAAGATGAGTTGGGGGTATTATTTTGGTGGCCATTGGAGGTGGTGACGTTCACCGGCGGCAGGGTTCCGGTAAAATAAATGGTGTTATTCGAGGAGCTAGGGTAAGATTCCAAGGAAACTAGATACAGGGGTGAGAAGAGGAAGGGGAGAGGATCTTGTGGTGTTAATCTGGTAGTCATTGTCGTTAGTTGCGTTTCCCGCCGGTGAGGGTTCCAGCGAGGTCGGCGAGGAGGCGGAGAGTGATACACTATTAAGAGGATGAAGTTATTTTTAGGGTTACTGAAATGTAGGGTAATTTTATCTAATTTGTGTATTAATCGAGGACCATTGGATGAGGAGGGATGGACGACTTAGATCGAATTGACACCAAACAATGTCGTTTTATTTAATGAGGGAGCAGGCCGGGTTGGGGCGGATTGGGTTGGCGTAGGGTTGTGTGTATTTGGGCTTGGCTTAATTTCAGCCCATGAGGGCTAAATAGTCCACTTCCTTTTATTTATTCCTTTTTTCTTTCTTTTTATTTTGTTTTCATTTTTGCATTTTTGTATTTTTTTTATTTTGCATTTTCTAATTTTATAAAAAAATGTAAAAAATTAGGACAAAAATCTAATTACACTATTTAACTCCTAAAATTATTTAAAAGTCATATTTAAAGATGAATGCAACAATTATCAATTAAAATTGCCTAAGAACTAATTTTTTGTGATTTTTCTTTAAATCGTTCTAAAATGAATTAATACCTACTTAATACTAAAATGTGAAATTAAATTCCTAATGCAAATGTATTATTATATATTTTTTTATTTGAATTATTATGCAACTAATTAACACAAAAATGCAACAAAATTCATAAAAATGTAAAATCATTTTATTTGAAACTTTTGGAATAATTTGCTTAGGGCAAAAATCACATGCTCACAGCATACGTACCAAGTAACATCACTGGCGGGGAAATGGCTAATATGGTGGGACAATTGTTGGAAATCCATAAGATCACCTTTTATGAGAACGAGCTACAGCCTAAAGGGCTAGCTTACAACAAATCACTACACATCACCGTACAATGTGAAGACTATTTCATCACCAGAATCCTGATCGATGGGGGTTACACCCTTAACATATGCTCGTTGGTAACACTCAAGAAGTTGGGTAAAGGGCTGCATGAAATAAAGGATGGAGAAATCTATGTGAAAGCTTTTGATATTTCTCAGAGGTCCACCATCGGTGAGATTAGCCTATGTCTGCAAATGGGACCAACCTAGTTCGAGGTCGATTTTGAAGTAATAGATGTACCAGCATCCTACAACTTTCTTCTAGGAAGACCAGAGATTCATGCTGTTGGGGTCATAGAATCAACGCTGCATCAGGAAGTAAAGTTCGAATGAAAGCACCAGGAAGTGATCATTCACAGTGACAGCAGCAACCCTATATACAGCCGCCAGACCATTTCGGCAATCAGGGGAAGAAGAAAACTGGGTGGAGAAACCTACCACCACATCGATCGGGTCAATGCTGTCAACAAAGACAAATGGTGGGATAACAAGATCGAGAGTAAATCGAATTGGAGTGGATACGAACCTGGCAAAGGACTCGGAAAGAACCTCCAAGGGATCTCTAAATGTATAAAACTCAAGAAACATGGCACTGCCTTCAATTTGGGATACGAATACACCTGGGAAGAGTTCAATAATTGGTCACCACCATAGCGTGTCCCTTACTACCCATTAAAGCAACCAATACCGCATCTGGATCAGACTCACCAACAGGCCGAAGTCATCTATGGGACTGATGAAGAAGAAGCACTCGCGGTTGTGAAAAACTTGTTTTTAGAGGAAAATGATATGGATTGTTGTGTTATTCTCGAGGAGGAGGGAGAGGAAGGTCCTTCCATACAAGTTGTAAGCAGAGGGCCACATCTAAAAAATTGGACCATCAGGAAAACTAGAGCCCGATGAGCCTCAGGCATTCCTATTACTTATCTTGATGAACAAATGATTGTGACATGCAATGAGACAATGCAAAAAACAGACATTGATTCAGAAGAAGATGACATACCTAACGAGATAATCAAAGAAGCTGAGAACTTTGAGAGAAAACCTAAGTCCAACCTGGACGAAACTAAAATTGTCAATCTAGGAGATGCAGAAAATGTCAAGGAAACACGAATCAACATTCACCTTTCGAAATCAGAGAAGAAAGAATGCACAGAGTTTCTAAAGGAGTATAAGTACATAGTCGCCAGGTCGTATGATGACATGACCGGTCTGAGTATGTCTATTGTGGCTCACAAACTGCCAACCGATCCAATGTGTCCACCAGTAAAGCAAAAGATCAGAAAGTTCAAACCTGATATGAGTATGAAAATCAAGGAAGAAGTCACCAAGTAGATCAAAGATAAGGTTCTCAGGGTGGTTGAGTACCCAACATGGTTAGCCAACATTGTGCCAGTACCAAAGAATGATGGAAGTTTAAAGTCTATCTCGACTATCGAGATCTCATCCGGGCCAGTCCGAAAGACTACTTTCCTTTGCCAAATATGCACATCCTGATTGTCAATTGAACCAAACATGAGCTACAGTCATTCGTAGATTGCTTTGCTAGTTACCATCAAATCTGAATGGATGAGGAAGATGCTGAGAAAATGGCTTTCATTATGCCATGGGGAGTGTATTGTTACAAGATGATTCCATTCGGCCTAAAGAATGCAGGGGCCACCTATATGAGGACCATGACTACCATTTTCCATGATATGATACACAAGGAGATAGAGGTATATGTGGATAATGTTATCATCAAATCCAAGAATTCCACTGACTACATAGAAGATATTAGGAAGTTTTTCAATAGACTACGGAGGTACAACCTAAAACTAAACCCCACAAAGTGTGCATTTGGGGTTCCTGCTGGGAATTTGCTTGGGTTTATACTGAGCCGCCGAGGAATAGAACTGGGTCCATCAAAGATCAAATCCATTCAAGAACTACCACCACCAAAGAACAAGAAAGATGTTATGAGTTTCCTGGGAAAACTGAACTACATCAGCCAATTCATAGCACAGTCTACGGTTATTTGTGAGCCAATCTTTAAATTGTTAAAGAAAGATGCCGCTTAAAAAATGGACCAATGACTACCAAAATTCCTTCGACAGAATCAATGAGTACCTATCAACACCACCAATCTCATTTCTTCCCGAGCCAGGTAGACCCTTATTACGCTACCTTGCAGTGCTAAATGGAGCTTTCGGCTGCATTCTAGGGCAGTATGATAAAACAGGGAGAAAATAACAAGCCATTTATTATCTCAACAAGAAGTTCACCCCATACGAGGCCCGATATTCCCTATTGAAATGCACTTGTTGTGCCTTGACTTGGATAGCTCAGAAGTTGAGACATTACTTCTGTGGCTAGACTACATATCTCATATCGATGATGGATCCTTTGAAGTACATGTTTCAGAAACCCATGACCACTAGCAAGATAGCCAAGTGGCAAATCCTGTTGAGTGAGTTCGATATTTTTTACGTTACTCAGAAAGTGGTAAAGGGAAAGGCACTTGCAGACCACCTTGCTGAAAACACCTTTGATGGAGAATACTAACCCTTGAAAATGTATTTCCTTGATGAAGAGGTATCATTCATAGGAGAAGACATTGCAGAGCCCAATAATAGTTTGAGAATGTTTTTCGATGGAGCAACAAACTTCAAAAGAGTTGGCATATGAGCAGTCTTAATATCAAAAACTAATCAGCATTATCTAGTGTTTGCCAAACTCAAGTTCCCCTGTACCAACAATATGGTCGAGTATGAAGCCTGCATCTTAAAGCTAAAAATGGCCATTGACATGAATGTGCAAGAGCTACTAGTGATTGGAGATTCAGATTAACTTATACATCAGGTACTAGAAGAATGGGCAACCAAAAACTCCAAGATACTCCCGTGTCTGCATCATGTACAGGAATTGAGAAAGAGGTTCACGAAGAAGGAATTCCAACATGTTCCAAAAGTCCAGAATGAGTTTTTTGATGCATTGGCTATCCAATCATCTACGATACAACATCCCGACAAGCATTTCATTGATCCTATTCCAATAAAAATCCATAATCAGCCAGCTTACTGTGCCCATGTTGAGGAGGAAGCAGACAAAAAACCTTGGTTCTACGATATTAAGGAATACCTGGCAAAAGGAGAATACCCTGAGCTTGGTAATCCTATTAAGAAATGCACACTTTGGAGATTGTTCAACAACGTCTTTCACATCGGAGGAATCCTGTATAGGAGGACTACCGATTTAGTATTTTTGAGGTGTGTCGGCGCAAACGAAGCATCCAGGCTACTAGAAGAAATTCATGCTTGGACCTGTGGTCCACATATGAATGGTTTTGTCTTAGCAAACAAGATATTCCAAGCTAGTTACTTTTGTATAACTATGGAAACAAACTACATCCAGTATGTCCGGAAATGCCATCGCTATCCGATACATGCAGACATGATAAAGGTACCTCCAAGCGAGCTTAACACAACAAGATCACAGTGGCCGTTCGTCGCCTGGGGAATGGACATGTTTGGACCAATCGAGCTTGACGCTTCTAACGGACACACATTTATCCTAGTAGCAATGGACTATTTTACCAAATGGGTTGAAGCACCATCTTTGAAGGCAATAACTAAGAAAGTCGTGGCAGACTTTGTCAGCGACCGCATTATTTGTAGATTCGGTATTCCAGAGTCAATCATTACTGATAATAGCTCCAATCTCAAAAATGATTTGATGAAAGCCATCTGTGAAACTTTCAAGATCAGACACAAGAATTCTTTAAATGAATGGAGCCGTAGAAGCCTCCAACACGAATATCAAGAACATATTTAGGAAAATGATAGAAAAGCATAAACAATGGCACTAGAAGTTATCTTTTGCTCTATTGGGGTATCGCATCATAGTCCGTACATCAACTGGGGTGACCCCCTATATGCTGGTTTATGGTACATAGGCCGTTATCCCCATCGATATAAAAAATCCTTCCCTAAGGATCATACAGGAAGTTGAGCTCAATGATATAGACTGGGTGAAGAGTCGTTACGAGAAACTAGACCTTATAGATGTAAAGAGAATGAACACAGTTTGCCATGGTCAACTCTACCAGAACAGAATGTCCAGAGCCTTTAACAAAAGAGTCAAGCCAAGACAATTCACACCGGGACAGTTGGTGTTAAAGAAATTTTTTTTGCATTAAGATGAAGCCAAACGGAAGTCCTCTCCCAACTAGCAGGGTTTGTACATGGTTCAGCGGGTTTTTATAGGAGGAGCCCTCATATTTGAAGAAATGGACGAAGAAGTCTGGCCAAAGCCGATCAATTCAGATGCAGTCAAACATTACTATGTGTAATCTTTATGCTTTCCTTATATGATGTAAATTGAAATACGCCTGACCTGATTACCGTTTAAGAGGGGATATGTAGGCAGCCCTTTTGTTCGGTCACAATTCAATAAAATTTTCATTTCCCCAAAAAATTTGAAACTAGGTATAATTTTGACGAGGACCCTCAAAATTCCGAAATAGTTTTAGCCGATCGCCGCACGAGCAACAGTCAAAAACATCAACCCATCAAACTGGGGTAGAATTTTGAAGAGGACCCTCGAAATTCTATAGCAAGAGAGGTTGCAATGTCTCGAACCACGTCACACTCGTCGGTTCATCTAAAAAACAATTTTAATTATACATTTATGTCATACTTTTACAAAATCATGCGTGTTTATTATTGAAACTGCTTCGTTTAGCAATGCTACCCCAATAATACAAGTGGTATCACCAGATCAAAGTAGGATGAGTCAAGCAAATCCAGTGGGGATACGAAATAACCTTCCCCCCCCCCTTACCAAACTCACAATTTTTATTTGAACGCATGCAGAAGGATATCAAATTCATTAAATTATACTGCTCACTCATGGAGCAAATGTTGTTTAAGAATACGTCTCTCTTCACAGTTACACTTGCCAACATTTGCTATCCGCACACCAGTGATGTCCTGTATCTCACAATGCTCCCAGTAATCACAATGCTGCAATATTCTATCAACTAAGAAAACTTGTTGGGCCAAGTAAAGGTTAGTTTTGAAGACTGACAAAGGAACTCATGATGAACCAGGTCCATCCCTCAAGTGCAAAAAAACAGGCAGATTCAAGCATGCGGGTTTCATGTGAAGGAGATAAGCTTAACTTGGTGTATTTAATATCTCTTGATCGAAAAGGTTGCATAATTGATAAGAAGAAGAACTCATTACTCAAAGAGAACACTATCCAAGATAGGGAAGGAGTTAGAAGTTGAAATCAACTAGAACTCTTCCACCAAGGAAGAGTTGCATTAGAACTCTAGTTATTTCTTCATCTACTAACTATATAAATTGCAGGATGTTCTCGCATTAAATTGTTGCACAAAAATGCAGAAGTTAAACGTGAATTGGGAGAAAAATAGCAAGGCTTTTTGCAAGCAGTTCGTGTATGATTCAAGTGTGCAAACCAGAAACTACGTGAACAAGATTGTAGAACAGCTCCATAAAGAGTTTTATGTGTCTTTCTTTATTTCTAGTTCAATTGTAGTAGGTATTTTATATTGTACCTTTCAGCTTTATCTAGAAGCAATTGTAATAGGTAATTTGAGTATTCAAGTTAGAGTTAACTTGAAGTTGTCGTAGCAGTTAGAGGATGGTTGCCACAACGAGATTAGAGTTAATCCTTAGGTTTACAAAGAGTTTTGTAAATGCAGTTTTTGCTCAGTGATTTTAGTGGAAGTTTGGGAAAATCCTACTGAGTAGTAAGTCGTGGTTTTTTCACCTTTTGAGCCAGGTGTTTTACATATAAAATCTATGTGTTATTTATTTTATGTACTTTTAATTCCGCAAACAACAGTAGTTAGTACATCTAGAAGAACCAGCTCCTTCCAGAAGCAGTTTAAGCAAAAAATTGGGTATCACACAAATCACCCCCCCTCTTGTGTGGTATTGACATTTAGAACATCAATTGGTATCAGAGAAGGTTATCCTTGAAGAGGCTAACACCTTAGGAAAAGATCAACATGAGTGCACCACCTGGGAACTAGGAAGGGCAATCCAGTGATAGGCCTTCACTCTTTAATGGCCACTACTACTCTTGGTGGAAAAACAGGATGAGAGATCACATCATAGGAGAAGACTATGAACTCTGGGACATAATCAATGATGGTCCTCTAGCAACTACAAAGAAGAATGTTGAAGGAGTGGATGTGCCAAAGACAAGAGCTGAGTGCACTGCTGAAGACTTGAGGAAGTGGGAAAAGAATGCAAAGGCCAAGAAATGGCTTGTGTATGGGCTTGGTATAGATGAGTACAGTAGAATTCAAAGTTATACTACCAATATCAATATGAAGGAACACTTTGCAAGTGGCTCATGAAGTAACACCTCAAGTGAAGAGGTCTAGAGAAACACTGATGTATTCTCAATATGAGAATTTCACCATGAAAGAAGGGGAAACCATCCAAGAGATGTATACAAGGTTCACCACCCTAACAAATGAACTTAAATATCTTGGAAGGGTTATTCTTGAAGAAGACAAAGTTGAAAAGATTTTGACAAAGGTACTGTCAATCACTTGGGAAATCAAAATTACAGCTATTCAAGAATCAAAGAACATTGCCACTCTCAAGATGGATGAACTAATTGGAAATCTTACTACCTTTAAACTGAGAAGTCAAACAATGAAGATGGATGCACCCAAGAAGGAAAGGATCATGGCATTCAGAATCACTGAAGGTGCTGATCTAGAGGAGGATGAAATGACCATGATCACAAAGGATTTCAAGAAGTACCTAACGAGAGAAAATGGTCCTTCAAGAAGTGGAATCTACAACAAACCAAAGGTTCCTAAAATACAAACCAATGAGGGGTGTTACAAGTGTGGGAAGACTGATCACCACATCAAACATTTCCCTCAATGGGAAATTGAATGGAAGAAGGAAATAGCTTAATGAAGGAACATGAAGAAGGAATAAGCTCATCCCAAGAAGAACAAAGGATCAACAAAGGCTTTGGTTTCTTCTTGGGGTGAAAGCTCAGATGATGACTCAGAAGATGAAGATGGAGATGAACAAGCACTTATGGCAATTGGGAAATCCGATGAGGAATCTGAGGTAAGTATAACTCATCTTAAAGACAAGATTAAATTTTTGCCTAAAAAAAGTGTCTCCGAATTACTTCTAGATTGCATTGATGAATTTGAGGCTATAGACAATGAAAAGGAACAACTTTCTAAGGAGTGTGTGATTCTGAAAGCTAAGTGAAGAAACCTGGAATATAGGGCTAGTGAAAATGATAGTAAAAATGCTGAGTTGAAGAACCAGGTTCATGAACTTGACATTACAGTCCTAGAGCTTAAATCTGAAAATCTAAAATTGAAATTAGGAACTGGTAAAAAGAAATTTGATCACGCACAACTCACTTTAGAAGAAAATGTAGGAAAGATGAAAGATGAGTTGTACAAAAGAGATGACCAGATAAGAGTCCTTAAGGAGGATCTAAACAAAGTTAAGCACGAGCTAGATAGAGTCTGTAAATGGTATAGGTCCTCCGATGCACTTTCATGGCTACATGAACACCATAGTAGAAATAAGAGAGGACTTGGATACGGGACCCCTGCACCTAAGTGGGATCCCAAAAACAAGTACCTCACAATTCCTGAGAACAAAATTTGCACACACTATGGTAAAACTTGTCACTATAAATCTGAATGTAGTGCAAAAGAAAAGGCTAGTAAAAAGAATAAAGAATTTGTTCAAGGGAAAAATAGGCTGCCAGGTTGGGCTAAAAAGAATCCGATTCACCCTTTTGCCTATAGAAAGGGACCCAAACTAGTTTGGGTTCCTAAGACTAACCCCTGATTTCCTTTTATGGGTCCAAGTGAAAGGGATCAACCAAATATGGTACATGGATAGTGGCTGCTCAAAGCATATGACAGGAAGCAAGAATCAGTTCCTTTCACTTGAGGACCTTAAAGGAGGTAATGTCTCCTTTGGAAATGGGAAGAAAGATGAGATCATTGGGGTTGGAAAGATAGGTAAGATTGATTCTCACTCTATTGAGAATGTCTACTTGATAGATGGCCTAAAGTACAGTCTAATCAGTGTATCACATTTTATGTGATAAATGTAACTTGGTAGCATTCACCACTACCAAATATTTTGTGATTAATCATACCACTGACAAGATTGTTTTGTAGGGAAAAAGAGTAAACAATACATGTATTGTAGATTTGTCCACACTTTCAGAAAATGAAATCACTTGCTTAAGTGTGTTGGACAATGATCCCCTCCCTTGGCATAAGAGACTTGGACATGCAAGTCTAAGTCAACTCAACAAATTAGTCTCCAAGGACCTGGTTATAGGGTTGCCTAACATCAAGTTCAAGGAAAACAAAGTTTGTGAAGCTTGTGCAAAGAGGAAGCAGGTAAGATCCTCTTTTAAATGCAAGAAAGTGGTAAGTACCACCAGAATGATGGAACTGGTCCATATGGATCTTTGTGGTCCAATGAGAACATTAAGTAAAGTTGGTAAAAGATATGTGATAGTGCTTGTTGATGATTACTCTAGGTTTACATGGACATTATTTTTAACAACTAAAGATGAAGCATTTGACATGTTTACTTCTTTTTTATTAGAAACACTCAATAACAACTAGGTAATCAATTTGCATCAATTAGGTCTATCATGGAACTGGATTTGAAAATGCTAAGTTTGCTGAATTTTTGCATGCTACATCATAAATAGTTGCATGACTAGACTTCTTGTTAAGAAGATTGCTTATGAGTCACTTAAAGGGAGAAAGCTAAATATATCCCATCTTAGGGCATTTATATGCAAGTGCTTTGTGCACAATAATGGCAAAGACTCTCTAGGTAAGTATGATCCCAGAAGTGATGATGGAGTATTCTTAAGATATTTTTCACATAGTAAAGCTTATAAGATCTATAACAAAAGAACTATGTGTATAAAAGAAAGTGTACATGAGATCTTTGATGAAACTAACTCTCTTTCTGAGAAACAGGAACATAAGATGAAGCAATTAGGCTGTTAAGAAATTTAAATAAAATCGTAGCCCAGACTGAAGCTGCAACAGAAGAAGGAACATGTGATGGAATATGTTTTTCTACCCAGGGCAACATGATAGGGGGAACTAACTAGAGAGGAACTGATCCTCAAACCTTGAGGGAACCTGTCCATGAACTTATTCCTTAGTAACAAAACCAGGAAGAAACATCCAAAGAAATTGACACTCTTATTGCAAAATCCACGAAATTGGATATAGATGAACCCGATTCATCTGTTGATCAGAAGTTGTAAATGGGAATGATTGGTTCTCTTTTATAACTCACTGCTAGCAGACCTGATATTGTGTGTTGTGTAGGTATTTGTGATCAATTTAAGGTTTCCTTATGGATAGGAAGAGCACCTCAGGTATGGCACACTTCATTAGTTCATGTCTTGTGTCATGAGCTACCAAAAAGCAAAATTCAATGGCCTTATTTACTGTTGAAGCTTAGTATGTTGCTGCTGCTTCATGTTGTGCTCAATTGTTTTGAATCAAACAACCATTATTGAAATTTGGAATTGATGTTGGTTGCATCCCTATTTTTGTGATAACACTAGTGCTATTAGTATGACAAAGAAACTGGTTCATCATAAGAGAACTAAGCACATAGATGTTAGGCACCATATTTTTGAGGGACAACTATGAGAAAGGCTTGGCCACTGTGGAGTTTTGTCCTACTAATAAGAAAATTGCTGACATCTTCACAAAAGACTTAAATAGAGATCACTTTGAGAGGAACAAGTTTGAATTAGGGATGATTAAGATCACCAAAAAGGACCAGTTCAAGGTTAAAAAAATGATTTTTTTTTGTTAGAAAGTCTGTAAATTGTGTATAATTAGATTAAAGCTTGTTCAGTCTCATACTTTCCATAGTATACCTTGTGCCATGTGTTAAAATGACTCATTAATATCTAATGATATTTTATCTATTTTGGCAAATTTAGACTCACACAAGAGAATTATCAGTGAAGAACCTGGTTCATCAAGGTAGCACGATATGTTTTCTACACTCTGCATAATTTGAAATAAATATATTTGGATCATGAGCAGAGTCCTACCAAATACCAAACTCCTTTACAAGTGAACCAGTCCCATTTAAAAGAGTCTTAACCGAATGAAAGTACCTAGATGCTAGGGATACACTCCAACGTCTCTTCAAAACTGAATTTCGGTTTGATTAAACTTCTAAGAGTTTGAAAAGCTATAGTTACCACATCAATTATTCCTATATATATTGATCAGCTTTAGTGTATTTCTTACTTCATCTCTCTCAAGCCATCAAAAACTCTCATTCTTCTTTCATCTTCCAAACACATTTTAATTCTTTTCTTTTCCATACCCTAGCCCAGATATGTCAAACACCTCTTTTGTAGGATGTATAGCAGGTGTTGAGACTAAATAATCTGGAGAAGTTGGTGGTAAAAAAATAAGAGCAAGGGCGCTAGGAGTACTGTGAGGGGAAAAAGTATAAGAGTGGTTGATTCTTCACCCACTCCTGTCGGTATAATAAAAGAAACTGGTGCAATGACTGTTTGGGGAGAGGAATTTAGTGAAATAGAAGAAAGTGTGAGCAAAACAGGGGGAAATGGGTTTGGCAAAGCTGCTGAGGGGTTCGTTCAACTTGAAAAAATATAGATGAACATATTCCTTCTGAATAGGAAACCCTCGTGGACCTACTGATAAAGTTATCAATGGAACCAAAACTCATGCCATTCTCTATGGTTTCATTCTCACAACTATGCTTGCACATTTCAAGGTACCTATGAAGAAGTGGGGATTAATACTCTGCTTGCTTGCGATTATGANAAAAGAATATTGAGATAGCAAGGCTGAAGACATAATTGGTTGGGGAAGAATCTGAGAGAGATGTTCTAATAACTGACCTTGCAAGGGAAAATGAGAAGAATGATGAAATTCTTCAAGACATGTTGAAACTTCTCCAAGCAAATAACCTAGCCCCTACCTCTTTCAAGCCTTAAATCATAGCCTAGTGTAGATAAATCAGTGACCCTGTTCAGGACATTTTATTTCTTTTGCTCATGTTTTCAATATTTTGGTTTCTTGTTATGCTTTGTGGTAGAATCTTATCAATCATCAATGAAATTCACTATTTTTGCTCTAACTGTTTGTTTATATTTCTTTGATAGTTGAAATTCTTAGTTTGATCTATGATGATTAATCCATGTTTGCATTTGAAGTAGCCCCAATGGCCATGAGTAAGCTTTAAAATATGGTTATCTCACATTTTTATGCAACTTTTTGATGATGCCAAAAGGGGGAAAAAGGTTGTGCTTTGAACAAGTGATGTTTATAACCTAATGTACCTGGTTCTTGATGATAAGTGATAAAAAGGAAAAATGTTTCTAACATTTTGTTGATGTTGAGCTGAGTTGAAACAGGGCCAAGCTTATGAAAAGCACAGAGTTTGTCATCATCAAAAAGGGGAATTTGTTGGCCCAAGTAAAGGTTAGTTTTGAAGATTGACAAAGGAACTCACGATGAACCAGGTCCATCCCTCAAGTGCACAAAAATGGGCATATTCAAGCATGTGGGTTTCACGTGAAGGAGAGAAGCTTAACTTGGTGTATTTAATATCTCCCAATCAAAAAGGTTGCACAATTGATAAGGATAAGGACTCCTTACTCAAAGAGAACACTATCTAAGATAGGGAATGCGTTAGAAGTTGAAATCAACTAGACTCTTCCACCAAGGAAGAGTTGCATCAGAAGTCTAGTTATTTCTTCATCTACTAACTCTATAAATTGCAGGATGTTCTCGCATTAAATTGTTGCACAAAATCGCAGATGTTAAACGTGAATTGGGAGCAAAATAGCAAGGCTTTTTGCAAGCAGTTCGTATGTGATTCAAGTGTGCAAACCAGAAGCTACATGAACAAGATTGAAGAACAGCTCCATAAAGAGTTTTATGTGTCTTTCTTTATTTCTAGTTCAATTTTAGTAGGTATTTTATATTGTACCTTTCATCTTTATCTAGAAGCAATTGTAATAGGTAATTTGAGTATTCAAGTTAGAGTTAACTTGAAGTTGTCGTAGAAGTTAGAGGTTGGTTGCCACAACGGGATTAGAGTTAATCCTTATGTTTACAAAGAGTTTTGTAAATGCAGTTTTGGCTCAGTGATTTTAGTGGAAGTTTGGGAAAATCCTACTGAGTAATAGGTCGTGGTTTTTTCACCTTTTGAGCCAGGTGTTTTCCACGTAAAAATCTCTATGTTATTTATTTTATGTACTTTTAATTCTGTAAACAACAGTAGTTAGTACATCTAGAAGAACCAGGTCCTTCCAGAAGCAGTTTAAGCAAAAAAATGGGTACCACACAAATCACCCCCCTCTTGTGTGGTATTGACGTTTAAAACATCAAAAATCTACTGTCATTTGTTATCTTATTTCTTGCATAAGGATATTGTTCTTCCTTATGAGGTTAAGCTCTACCTCTATCTGCATCTGCATTGCATAATGCTACCATGTTGCCTTCCAACTTGCATAAGGCTACTATTTTGCCTTCCGAGGTTAAGCTCTACTTCTATCTGCATCTGCATTGCATAAGGCTATCATTCTGCCTTCCAACTTGCATAAGGCTACTATTCTGCTTTCCGAGGTTAAGCTCTACTTCTATCTGCATCTGCATTGCATAAGGCTACCATTCTGCCTTCCAACTTTCATAAGGCTACTTTTCTTCCTTTCGAGGTTAAACTCTACCTCCATCTGCACCTGCATTGAATAAGGCTACTATTATACCTTGCAATCCGCATAAGGCTACATTTCTGCCTTCTGATTTTAAACGCTGTCTCCATCTGCATCTGCATGACTAAAAGACCGTCACATACTATACTGTATGGATGAAAGATTGCCACATACTACATTGCACGGCTGAAAAACCACCTCATACTGCATTGCATGGATAAAATATTGCCACATACTGCATTGCACGGCTGAAAGACCGCCTCACAATGCACTGCATGGCTAAAAGATCACCACATACTGCACTACATGGCTGAAAGATCGCCACATACTACATTTGCACGACTGAAAGATCGCCATATGGCATGACTGAAAGATCGCCTCATACTACTTTGCATCCTTCATGGGCTGAAATATCGCCAACTCATCCAAAGGCGTCATCATTCAGAGGCACCATCTTCATAGACCGAGAACACTATGTCATGGCCCGAGGATTTCTTTCAATCTTTTACATATCAATATTCAAAGGCGTCATGGTTTGGAGGAACCATCCTCATAGCCCGAGAACATTATTTCATGGCCTACAAATCCTTTATTTTACGCTTCATGGCCCAAGACATCATAGTCTGGAGATGCCATTCTTAATCGTCCAAAGACAACATTCACGGTCTAATCAGAATCTGCATCATGTTTAAATTTGCACACAGTATGTGCTTGTATTGTTTATTGGCAGGTAAACCGGCAAGCAACGACCCTCCCGACGGGATTAAGCCCGCTCCAGTTCCCGAATACATATCAAACCTAACCATTCTCGCAAACCGTCCGCTCACCCAGCCCTAGATGTTGCGTCCGTTCTTGAAACCACCTCATCAGTATATTTTGCCAGTGAATCGTGAACTACGTACGACCTGATTCCCGTAAAACCAGTGATATGTAGTTAGCTCAGAAGTCAGGGTGTGGCCTAAACCTCTTAAAACCATTTCCCTTGGTGAAAATTGGTTATCATATCTTTACCCGACAACTCTTTCATGCTTCCCAGGTAAATAGGGGAACTGTTGATACCCAATTTTCCTTATATATTTTTTAATATGCAAAATACTTTCAAACTAGCATATATATGTACATATAAGCATGTCCAAGTGTTCTATTAGTTTACTCATAATTTTTAAGGTTTTTAAATTAATTTATTTCCCTTTTTCATCCATAAAATCCCAATAATTATGTAAAAAATTGTTATTTGGGTAATTCATCTATTGGATTTTCATATTTATGCAAAAGTATGGCTAAAATAATTTTTACATCTTTTTACAAATTCATTTAATATTTTTAAAGCTAAATTGCACATAATCACACTATTAGACATTTTAAAGGTTTAATTATGTCTTATATTCATAAAATTGAGTCTGATATTTTTAAATTGTTAATTATGTGTTATAAATAATTTTAGTATTTTTCAATTTATTTTCAAAAAGCATTTACTATTTTTTATAAATAAAAAAGGAAAAAAGTGGCTATTTAAATTTAATCCCAAATTGGCTTTCAATTTAACCCCAAATCAAACCCAATTCCCCGACCCATTTCTAATTTACACCCAACCCCTAACCCTTTTAAAACCAACCCGAACCCGGATCTCCATCTACCCTTTTAATCTAGGCCGTTGATCATTCAGATCAACGGCCACCATGTCACCTTACCATAATTGATCCCAAACCCCTCTCATTTGTTACAATCTGCCGCCATAGAATCCCCTCTCCTCCCAAAAGTCTCTGCAACCTCACATAAACCCTAGCCACCACCACCCAAATCTACCATAATAACTTTCAATCCCTACCTAATCCATGGACTCCCATGGCGGTTTGAGGTGTGTACTCGTATCCTATGTCTACTGGTTACCTATTTTTGTGCTTCCATGGACAGATCTCGAGGAGAGCTGGTCAACTCCCTGTTCAACCTCTATCTCTGGTCTTTTCTGGTCATTGCTGGCCGATCAAGTCGGATCAGTGGGTTTTCCGGCTAGATCGATAATTTTTTAAAGTGTTTCTCACTTTCCTGGGTTCTCTGAAACCCTAACTTTTAAGATCTTCTTAGATTTGTGCTTGATATGAACTTCTTAGTGTTTTCTCAAAGGTTATTCGATTTTATTTCAAAGTATCTCTTCATTTACAAATTAGGGTTTCCTAAACTTTTCTCTGATTTTAAGTGTGTTCTACGATTTTATTATTTTTAAACAGTTTGTCCATGTTTTCTGCTGCCAGGCTCATCGTGTTAAAAACCTTAAGTGTTTTGGTTCTATCTGGGTTTCTGAAACTCTCTTAGTTTATTTTATATGCATGTTTGGTTACATTAAGTTCTTTGTGTTTGATTCCTTTTTTCATTGTTTGTGTCACGACCCAAAATCCACTAAGGGTCGTGGTGGCGCCGGACATATCTGTCAGTCCAACCAATTATGTTGTCACAACCCAAAATCCACTAAGGGTCGTGGTGGTGCCGGACACATCTGTCAGTCCAGCCAACTAACTCATCAATTTATACCTCTTTTAATAATTTTAAAAATCTAAGGTTTTCCCTTCCAATTTTTCATAAATAAAAGGGTTTTGCTTCAATTCAAATTGACAATAACAATTAAATCACACTTTTCGAAAACCATCCCAAAACCCGGTGTCACAAGTGCATGAACGACTACTGATAATGAAATAAAAATACAACCTCTGTCCGGAATACAATGGACATGAAATAAATAGTTAAGGTACAGAAATGAACTATACTAGCTGTAGGTCGCCTCGCAATTTGCAGCTCACCTAGTCCCTGAATCGTCCGTGTTGTTGCGCCCAGTAGGCCGCTAAAATAAAGTATACATGTGCAACAAAAATACACAAAAGTGTAGTATGAGTACGTAATCAACGTGTACTCAATGAGTGTCCCGCCTAATCCTAAAGCGGTAGAGACGAGATGGTCAAATTTGACACACTCTAATGGTCCAATGATCATTTATTATCAATATACATATCAACCGTGGATTTATTATCTAGCATGATTTTTATCCAAATAGAGGAAACAAGTAAACACGTAATTCCTTCATAGGAAATTTCCCAAATTCCTCTTAAAAACA
>MU748848.1:102692-132654 GCA_026770625.1 Nicotiana glauca
GAGATGGTCAAATTTGACACACTCTAATGGTCCAATGATCATTTATTATCAATATACATATCAACCGTGGATTTATTATCTAGCATGATTTTTATCCAAATAGAGGAAACAAGTAAACACGTAATTCCTTCATAGGAAATTTCCCAAATTCCTCTTAAAAAAACATAATCCAAATACGTTTAAGCCACAAAAGTGCAATAATCACTCAATTGAGTTCAGGTAGCAACACAGGCATGCGCAAATCATACCGAGGCGACGGCCCACTCCAACATAAATAAATGTGCACTTGCCGAGGGTCGATGACGCGCCTATAGATGCATCTATTAATATGTCGAGGCGTTCAGCCCATTCCAAAATAAACACACCAGACAGATAAGCAGTCAGGAAGTCAATGTGGAGCAAATATCCAGGAAGAAGTCAATTCTGTTTTATTAATTGGAGAAAACGAAGCTTAAGTCTTTAGAAAATTCCAAATTATTAATTCAATATGATCCATTACCCCGCTCGCGAATCATCCATGTGATGCGGTACACATAATATACATGTTCAGATAGCCAAATTAGAATTTATCGGGGTTATTTTATTAATAAAACCCAAATCCTCTTTTAACAAATTCGAGAAATGAAGTTTAATTCTTTTGAAATTTATTTACGAATCAGAGGTGGTTTAAACAATTCAAGTTGTTGCTGAGTCCATAATTTATCAAAGTACAACATGCTTTCTGGGTCATAATCTACCCGGACAATAGCATAATAGTAGCTACGCACGGACTCTCGTCACCTCGTGCGTACGTAGCCCCTAGAAATGACCAAAATGACCAAAATGACCTTGGAATCCAAATTTTCTTGAAAGTAAAAGTTACCCATGACCTTAGGAATTCAAATATATGATTTTATCCTAATTCCATACTCAAAATTGTGGCTAAAATCCAAGTTTATAATTTTCTAGGTTTTTCCACCAAAACCCAATATTTACACTAATTCCATGCTTAATGTCCATATATAATCAATGTATTTAACTCATAATAGGTTGGGATAGCATACCTCTTCTTAAAGCTCTCCAAAATCGCCCCCAAGCCAAGAAAATGTGATGAGAAATGATCCAAAATCGGATTTTTAAAACATTATGCCCCAGCCATTTTTCGCTTTTGCAGTCCTGAGACCGCTTCTGCGGTCCCTCTTATGCAGACAAAAGCCGCTTCTACGGTCATGCCCACTGCTTCTGCGGTCATACCCACCGCTTCTGCGGTTCCGCATCAGCGGATTATGTACTGCTTCTGTGGCTACCTGGCCTGCCTCCCTTTCCGCTTCTGCGAGATAAAGACAGCATCTGCGGTCCCGCTTCTACGGTCCAATAACCGCAGATACGGTTATGACAGAAGCAGCTTTCCAAATTCCCAAGTTTTGATCCGTTAACCTCCCGGATACCACCCGAGGCCCCCGAGACCCCAACCAAACATACCAACCAATCCCAAAATACATTCCAGACTTGCTCGTTTCTTCAAATCACATCAAACAATGCTAAAATCACGGATTACATGCAAAATTCAAGTTTAAGAACTTTAAAGTTTCAACTTCTATTTCCGATGTTTAAACCCATCAAAACACGTCCGTTTGACTTCAAATTTTGCACACAAGTCATATTTGACATTACGCACCTACTCCATTTCCGGAATTTGATTCCGACCCCGATATCAAAAAGTCAACTCCCCGGTCAAACTTTCCAAAACCTTCAAATTTCTATCTTTAGCCAAATGGCTTCAAAATGGTGTACGGACCTCTGAATTCACTTCCGATTGCGCCCCCAACTCCAAAATCACCATACAGAGCTATTCACAGTATCAAAATCGCAAACGGACATTGATATCGCTGAAATGCACTTCAAACCAAACTTATGAATTTTTTTCCAAAATGCCAACTTCCATATTAGGCGCCAAAATGCTCTCGAGTTATCCAAAACCTCATCCGGACATATGCCCAAGTCCAAAATCATCATACGAACCTGCTGGAACCTTTGGATCCCGATTTCAAGGTCGTTTACTTGAAATTCCAATTCTTGTTCATTCTTTCAACTTTAAGCTTTCGAAATGAGAATTCTCTTCCCAAATCAACTCTGGACTTCACGAAAGTGAATTCCGACCACGCGTACAAGTCATAATACCTGAAATGAAGTTGTTCATGGCCTCCGACTGCTGAACGGAGCGCTGGTACTCAAAATGACCGGTCGAGTCGTTACAGTTTGACTTATCCGATTATGAGTTTTTACCTTTTCAACTCAGCTTTGTCAAAACCCTAATTCCTTATAAATATTTTCATCACTTATTGATATAAGTTTAAATGCTTTTCTTGTTTTTGTGTGTTGATCTCCTTTACCTGTTACTATGGTTTCTTCACTTTTAATTCTATGTTACTACTTAACTTTGTTGACTACTGTGCTCCGAGTAGGTTTCTTTTATTACAGAATCATAGCCTACTCCTGATACTACTATATGTTTGTGTTTCTTGCATGCCTAATACACCTATTCATTCCTTTCTATGTATATGATGAAGTGCAGAATCATGACCACTTCTTGATTAATCTTGATTGCATTAAGTGGCGGTTTAATTACAAGGTTTTTCTTATAAACCCTAATTTCACTCATTTTGTTTAAAATTGATTGATTCCTTTCCTTTTCTATGATGTTTTACCCTGCTTAATCCTTTCCCCAATTAAATATATTTTTACCTAGACTCAATTGTATACTCTATATTTTACTATCTCTAATATGGTCAGAAATCAATCTTCCTTAAATTATTTTTATTTCCTTAATTGTCTCTATTAATATCCGTTAAGTAGTACTTCCTTGATCAAAGGGAAGTACTTGTGGTAATTAATTCTGATTGTGATTATTTCTATATTTGTGTTAAGACTTTAGATATTACCTTAATTTCTACTCGTTTTCAAAGTTATAAATACCCTACCCTCTCTTCTTTAAAAGGATGAACAATTGAGT
Organism: Nicotiana glauca; assembly: GCA_026770625.1. Taxonomy (NCBI): domain Eukaryota; kingdom Viridiplantae; phylum Streptophyta; class Magnoliopsida; order Solanales; family Solanaceae; genus Nicotiana; species Nicotiana glauca. The sequence goes on from MU748848.1 coordinate 105,685, forward strand.
TAAGAACACACTCTTACACACTCAAAACTCTTTCTTTCTCTATTACTACTTGTGCTACTGCTTTGTATAGCTGGCTGATAGCCAAGGCTAGATTGTGGAATCTTGCTTACTTTTGTTTTCTGTACTTTGCTTCTTTGATTGGTATGTCCTAGTTTAATTTTAAAGCTCCAACAACAACATGGTGCCTTATTTGTTTCAGCTTCTTTTATTTTTGGTCTACTCCTGCTTGTGCTTCTGTTAAGGTGCATTACTAGTATGCTATAATGTCTACCCTTCCCTATTAAATTAATGCACTCCCCTATGTGTGTTTGAAGGCATGCTCTATCGGTCACTTATTGTGCACTTTCCATCTCAAGTCCTTATCCCATCCATGTGCTTATGTTCTTTCTGACTAACCTATGATCATGCCCATTTCAGCCACTGTTGTGCATGTCCAACTAGTCCTAAGACCCTTAATTGGGTTATCTGTTTATAGTCAAATGTATGCATGTCCCAAACCCCTTGACCCCTTTGTGTGACTACTGATTATATGTGTGATCCCATCTTGGGAGTTTGAGTTTTGTTTACTACTACAATTGCTTTCAAATGACCTCTGTTGCTGATTACTTTCAACACAGTTACGAACAAACTCTTTTTCTGTGTCTAACACTTTCACCTACTAATTTGTAAACATTATGGGATTCTAAGAGTAGGTGAGAGTACTAATTTGTAAACATTATGGGGTTGGCTAGTGAAAAAGGGCTGGGAAATATGCACGTTTTAGCTATCAAAAGGGTAGTTAGGGTCACATTCCTACTTGCGTAATATAATCCATGCTTAGGAATCATTTCATGCATTAGAGATCATGTCCCTTAGGATTTACACTTACTGTCTTCAGCATGTCTATCTCACCATCATATCACTTAGCAGATCCTGCGTTAAATGTGTTAATAACCAGTGTTTCTGCAATCATGTTCCTACTGCCATGCACTTAGAGATCATGTTTTAGGCTAAACAACACTAATGAACATATCCTCTCTACATATTCTAGAAATCATGTTTTAGACGCAGGAATATTTGTGCATATAGAAATCCTGCTTAGGATTCTGCATATATACATCATTTTGCACCTCTTTACATTTAGATATCATGTCTTTAGGATCTCATTCATGTTCACTTAAGCACACTTAGGCTAACTACGAATGCATAAAAAGAAATAAAACAATTTCATTTAGTCTTTTCAACTAATTGGCCATAATTCTGTTGTCACGCCCCAAAACCAAGGGACATGACCGGTGCCCGACCGGGTAGCCCCAGTCAAGCGAACCTGTGTTCCTTTCTTATCCCACGTGTTACCCCGTGTTCTCATTACTCATTAATCAAAGGAAATAACCATTTATAATTAAAATGCCTTTTTACAAATATACATAACATACATGGTTACTTAGCGAGGTTTACAACTTACATCGCCCAACATACATAATACATATTTACATAAGTTCATAACCCACATGCGGAGACTCTAAGGATACAAAATGATTATACAATACTTTCCGGTAACAAGGCTCCGACTATACAACACTCCGGAATAAAGGCGGCATGAGCCACGCATGGCCCCGAGAGGAAAGGGGCTCACTAATTCAGCTGACGGAAATTGAAGGGGAGCTACGGTCGGTGGACTGGAGTACCTGCTATGGATCCACCTACAATCATAACATGAATGTAGCGCCCCCGACAAAAGGTACATCAGTACATTTAAATTGTACTGGTTTGTATGAACAAACTTTACCCAAGTGAACTCAAACCATACATAAGTAACGAGTAGTAACGGAATCAACAATCAAATACACATGAAAGGAAAAATCAAGCCAAACAAGTTTACTATCTCTCCATTTCCCCTTCAACATTTTCACAATTTTCTCATATTTTCATTTTAATAGTGATTTCGATCACTTTCCACCCTTATTACCTCAGCCACCCTTATCACCACAACCCACACCTTAGTACTTCATGTTGCGGCGCACAACCCGATCCCACCGAACAATCACAATTCACAAACAACAACAATTCACAAAGAACAACAACAACAATTCACTAAGAATTTCCATAACCCTCAATACTATTTCCATCATATTCAACAGCTCATATGCAATTTAAGTCACAAAGATAATTGCCCACGACAAGACATATATGTTATTACCACAGTTGTTTCAGTTGCAGAAATTACGAATTATTTCTGTCATTTGTTACACAACTCCTAGCATATGAACACATTCAAACACACACATTTGGTTTGTTGCCATTTACTTGCACCATTATATCGGGAGACTTAACCACGAACACTCAAAGCATACCAATCACAAGAATTTCACAAATAGTCCACATAGATATCACATACCAAATATTCGTACACCAAACAAGGTGACTTTACAAAGGTCAAAGTTAGCTATACATACTTGGAGCGGAATTCCCTTTTAACTTCTACTTTCATTTCACCAAACAGTCTAGCAACGTCAATCTAGTGCTACCCGAACTTATTTAGGTTATCAACCCCTCTTTGTAAAATTCTTTAATCCTACCCAATTCCTCTTACTAGATTTTAGGTTTTTAAAAAGGCATGCATATATGTTTTCAACCTTTATTATCAAGAATTAATGAATGAGACTCCTCCTTTATGTTTAAACTTGAAAATCAATGAAAAAGGGTTGAGGATTTTACCTACAAGAATGGGGATGAAGACAATTACTTGAAATTCCCCGGGCCTGGGTGACTTTGAAAATCAAATTGGTGAAGATGAACTTTCTCTCTCATGAAACCTCTCCTCCCTCTCTCTTATTTTGTTCAGAAAGATCGTTAAAATGAGGAGTTGGGGTGTTTTATTATAAAGGGGGTCAGGTTTAAAATTTAGAAAATTAGGAGCCTGAGTTAGGTTTGCGGTCGCACTTTGCAAACCCAAAGATGAAATGCGGTCTGCAGAATAGACCACAAAAGTGTTCCAAAAACCTGATCCTACTATTTGGGTTTGCGACAGAAATGCAGTCCGCATACCCGATTTGCGGTCGCATAATGCACCGTATTTTTTACCTCAAATTTGACTTACACATTGACTCACTTTGCGATAGAAATGCGGTCCGCATAACAGTTATGCGATCGCATAATGGACTGCATTTTGACCTCAATTTTAACCAAACCACTGACTCAATCTACGGCAGAAATGCGATTCCCATACTAGATTTGCGACCGCATTGTCTACCGCATAATAGCACTTTTTTGGAAACTTGATTCTTTGGTTTTTAAATGCTTCGATCAGTGGCCTTACATATGTGTGTTGAACACTATGTGCTACTAGGTTTTGAGCACAAATTTTTACGGGGCATTACATCTGTGTGTTGAACACCTAGAACAACATGTTTAGGTAATGAGAATAATTTCCAAACTGTGTTTTAATAATTTTGAATAAATGCTGCACACTATGTTACGCCTAGGCAAGCCTTAGGTAACCAATTTTAAATAAAACCAAAACCATCTCTACGATCAATGTTTAATTATCAACTATTAAAATCAGTAGGCAAGCCTGATTTGAACTTTTGAGTCGTAGATCTGGTTCTGTTGTTATCACTTAGATACCATGCATAAGATTTAAATTCAGACTTTCATTGTGTATGAGTCATGCAGTCAATGTGAATTACTTGTGGAGGTGTATTTGAGAAGTTCATTTATCTTCTATGCTCCCCTTTAATTGAAGTCCTACTTGTTTTGTATGTCGCCTTTAAACCTGAGGGTCTTCTTAGAAACTCCATCTTATAGGAATAGAAGTCATAAAATTCCTCGGGGATTGATAGGAAATGGATGGTTAAAAACATACAATAAAGACTGAGACCAATTCGCTTTATACCTTTAGAGGGAGGGAATGGTAGATATGGATATGATGATCGGTGCGCTAATACCACGTGTATCCCCTCTTCTGAGGAGTACCATACCGTGTATTTCATTGATGTGATCCATATTGCAAACAAACCTAGGACCCCTTTTATACTCACAAGCATGCTTAGATTGTAACTCTTTTCAAAACCATCCTGTTATTGTTTTTCAAACACTTGTGTATTTAAGTTCAAAGTCCCCTATTACTTGAGCCTTATTTTTTTACTTGCTAATTGCACAAATTCACAAAATTATCTGGCCGGGAACCACACTAGTGGATCCTAAGGGGTGCCTGACACTTTCCCCTTGGGATAATTTCAGGTCCTTACGCTATCTCTGGTTACAAAACATAGTTTTAGTTGAACCCCATAGGTTCCTAACTCACCTTAAAATTGTTAAGTGGCGACTCTTCAAAATTGTAGAACCCCTTTCCCAAAAGGAAAGAGTTGTCCCAACCAAGTGTCAAGAACCCGATTTCACGAGAAAAAGGGGGCGCGACCTCATGGCGACTTTGCTGGGGATTTAGGATTTTACCATTTCAGATTGTTCTTGTGAATTTGTACCTCTCCTTATGTGAAATTATTTGTTTAATTCCTTTAAGCATTTAATTTCTTCTTTAAAAGAAAAACTGACATGTTTCCCTTGTTTGCTTCCTTTATTTCTTTAAATTATGAAGCTGCTATATTTGTCACTTTCTTAACGTGCAAATACATGTCAACATGCTTTTAATTATTTATTAATGATGCTCAACATCATTCTCTCCTCGTTCCAAACAAATACTATAGCAACGCTTTTAATGAGTGGTTGCGATCTTCCTATATCATTACACCCTAAATTTGAAAAGACATATTTGCGGTAAAACTAGTCGATCAGTGGTGCAGTCGACAGTTCCGAACCTTCCCCCTTGAGTTGTTCGCTCAAGGGTACCAGTCTAAAACCCCATAGAAACCTTACTCTGTTCAAATTGTGCATGCATCATGGTCAAACCTAGCCGGATAAGTTATCTTGTCCATATAATGATCATTTAAGATAGTCTCGTCCAAAGTCCACTGGGTTTCCCTAAACCCAAACGGACGTTGTCACATTCTATGTATTTATTTGGAGAACTAGATACTTCATGTTAATTATTGATATCAAATAGTCGAGTTTAGTGCGGGACGAGCCTTATTTGCCTTGAAGAAATATGAGGCACGAAGTCCCCAAATTTAGCATGGTCACCAACACCCACCCAAGATTGCTAAGCTAGTGGGATGATTTACACTCTAGTGACCAGATTCTCGTCAGAAAATATCTGGGAATTCTACCTTCACTCCTGGAGATCCAGCCTAATAACATGATCATAGAAGCTGCCACATTATTTTGGGATTGTGAAAAGGTCGTTCCGCTTTGGGGACATTGAAATGACACCTTTGCTAAATAACATTGAAATGACACCTTTGCTAAACAACACACTTAGAGATCCTATTTTAGGCTAAACAACATTAACAAATATATCATCTCTGCATATCCTAGTAATTATTGTTCTAAACATTGTAATAGTTGTGCGTATAGATATCTTGTTTAGGGTTCTACATATACATACTTCTGCATCCCTGCATATTAGATATCATTTCTTTAGGATTTCATAAGCTTAAAGCACACTTAGGCTAACTACGAGTGCATAAAAAGGAAATAAAACAATTTCATTTAGTCTTTACAACTAATTGGCCATAATTCTAGGTGTTCATGTTTAGGTAATAATAATAGTCTCCAACTGTCTCAATAATCCTGAATAACTACTGAATCCTGCTCACGCCAAGGCAAGCCTTAGGTATTACTTAAATAACACTGGAACTGCCTCTATTTAATTATCAACTCCTACAACCAGCAGACATGCCTATTTCAGACTTCTTTTCTGCGTTATATAATGAATCTGGTTCTGACACAAAACACCCTGCTTTAGGATTTAAAATTCAGACCTTAACTATGTTTTAGTCATGTTTTTATATGCATTATTTGCGGAGGTGTTCATGATCCCTACAATTGATTGCATGTTTCCCTTCTAAATGAAGTCCTACTTTTTTTTTGTATGTCGCCTTAGCATTTTACCTTTAAACCTAAGAGTCAGCCTAGAGCCTCCCTCTTATAGGAATAGTAGTCCTAAAATTCCTCCGGGACTGATAGGAATGAGACGGGTAACCGCATGCAATAGAGTTCGAGATAAATCCTTGCTTTAATACCCTCATGGGGTTGGGAAGGGTAGATATTACAAACAAACCTAGGACCCCTTTTACATTCACAAGCATGCATAGATTATAACTCTTTTCAAAACCTTGTTTTTTATTGTTTTTTCGAACATTTGTGTATTTAAATTTAAAATCCCCTATTATTTGAGCCTTATTTGTTTACTTGCTAATTGCACAAATTCACAAAAACTATTTGGCCGGGAACCACACTTGTGGATCCTAAGGGGTTCCTAACACCTTCCCTTTGGGATAAATTCAAGTCCTTACCCTATCTCTGGTTACCAAACATAGTTGTAGTTGAACACTATAGATGCCCTAACGCACCTTAAAATCGTTAGGTGGCAGCGCTTCAAAATTGCAAAACCCTTTTCCCAAAAGGAAAGAGTTGTCCTAACCAAAATATCATACACCCGATTTCGCAAGAAAAAGAGGCGCGACATCGTTCTCTGTGTTAAACCTAAACATGTCCATAAAGTCAGATTCCATACCTACCAGCTCGACCACTTCTTAGGTTCTTGGCTGATGTACCAAGATAGCGCATCTCCTTTCAAACTCCTTATGAACAGTTTCATGCGGATCCTTTCATCTTTTCCTACTACGACAAGCTTGTCGCAGTATGTCCTCAGGTGGACTCTTGGATCACCTGTACCAACACATATTTCGAACTTAGGAGGTTTGTACCCCTCAAGTAGTTCGACATCAGGTTGTATGCAGAGGTCTTTATAGTTTAATCCTTCGATCCCTTTGCTTCCTTTGACGCCCTGAATTCGGCTGGTTAGTTTCTTAAATTCCTCAGCCAAGTTTCTGATGATCAAATCCTTCTCATCAAACTCAGGTGTGCAAGATACATGTAGGGTGGAGTGTCGGATGGTCTCTACGTAGATGGGATTGTTGTGGTGTTCTGGTGTATGGGCGTGGAAATGGTCATTTGCAGAGTTTTGAGGTTCTAAGATGAGTAGTGGAGCGTTGTTTGGGGTATGAAAAATGTTACATTGGTTCTTTGGTGGTGCAGTGGGATGATTCAGTTGTTGAGGAGGTGTGGGTTTTTTAACATTGGGGAAGTTGGCATCTAGGGTGCTGAGGGAAAATGATAGGTTGGCCAGATTTCGAACCTGATTAAGCTCTTCCTGGAACCTCAACAATTTCTATTCAAGTTGTGACACATTTTCGTTTGGAACCCAAATACCATGGCCATCAGTGGCCTCTGCTTTTGTGTTCTTTTTTCTTATGTTGTTCAAATCTTCCATCTTGATTTTGCTCTTGTCCTTAGCAGGACTAAGAGGAGGAGTGGGTGGAAGGCCCCTTGATCTCGTGGAATAAGATGATGTTTCCAGAGTGTATGAACTAACCTTTGGGTAGGGAAATAACAAAACAAAAATAAAATAAAAAGGTAACCAAGTTAGTGAGGGCCATAAATATTATTATAATATTTAAACACATAATACAGGAATGTAAAGCGTGTCCTAATTTGGGAACCTCGTTGTTCCCAAGGTAAGCCTAGCGACAAGTTGATTTAGAGAATTTGGAATGTTAAATACCTCATTTCATTGATAAAGGTAAGATGAATCCCAAATCGACATAAAATAAACATGAGATAAATGTTATTAATGGCCATTGGCCTTGTTACATTTTAAAGCGAAAAAGATAAACTTCTATCTACTTGGTCCCAGAAAGACCTTCCCCAGATTCGGCATCCTTGGCTCTGTCGAACAGCTTCCCCAACATGCGAAGTCCCAACAACAAGTATGCTCTGGCTAGAAGTCCACCTTTGGTCCCTTTATCCTTCTGACAATCTTCAACCCTTTTGAGAAACTTTCTTTCTAGTTCTACTATGCCTCGCTCCAAGTATCCCAGCCTTTTATTGGCGTTGGTAGCCATGTTTTTTTTCATTCCGCAATTAGCTTTTGGTTGGACTCTTGTATTTTGTGGTGTTCGTTGTCGTATTCACGGATCCTTTTGCGCAGCTGGTTGTGCTTGACTTGTGCCTCGACCTTTTCATCTATAATCCTGTGGCCTCGAACAAACCTTGGATAGCCTAAACCATCATGATTTTCTTCCAACCAACATGTATAGAAGGAGTACAATCGACATGATATCCGTCTTGCTCGATGGTGTCTCTCCCCATTACGATCTTGAAATGCCACATGTGTTTGGCTTGGCACTTGTAGGGACTATCCTCGTTTTAGAAGTCGGCTCGAAAGTGGGTCATCTTGTCGACCCTAGGTATGACTTGCTTCCTACCAGCTTTCCTCATAACTCGAAGAGGGACGTAAGGGTAGGTTCCTTTGATACAAATTAGTATCAGTAGAGGTACATATCTGGATCAGGCAATGAACTCCTCAACCGAAAACCATTCGAACATCCATTTAACCTATTCTTCGGTCAGATTATCAAATAGCTCAACCCATCCTTTAACATTCTCAGGCTGAGCGAACATGTTGGGGATGTAATTAATTAGCTTTGGATGGTAGAATGCGATGTGATCATCCCAGTCCCTTCGCTGAATTTCTTGTCGATATTCACCATTTTGGAGATGCTCTATGAGCCAAAGTTGAAGTAGCAGACTGCAACCTTCAAAGTGTTTCGCTCCTAGTTGACATTTCTCTAAGGCTCAGTATATGTCTGCAATAATCATGGGTACAATGTTGAATGCCTGCCCACCAGCCTAGTATGAATTCTACCTTTCATCATCGGAAATACGATCAGACCTAGGAAGAAAACATAAAGACGAAAACCCTGCGATGGACATGTCCCAAGGACGTGATGGCAAACTCGCTGGAGTAGGCACGGAAAGATTTACTGTGACCGTACCTTTTATACATGTAGTCAAAAGGGATATATGATTCCTTCAGGGATGTAAATTCTGTTTTCTTCTTCAAACCGATCATTTTAATGAAGCCCCTGCCTTTGCAATTTTAAGGCATTAGCAAACCTGGAGTTTCCCACACTAGACCGGCCAGTACTCTTATCTCCTCCAGCAACAGTGTCATTTCAATGTCCCTAAAGTGGAACACGGCCCTTTCATAATCCCAAAATAATCTTGGGAGGGATGGTAGATTTCACAGATATTTTCAGACAAGATTTTGGTCAGTAGAGTGTAAATCATTCCACCAACTTAGCAATCTTGGGTGGATGTTGGTGACCATGACGAATTTGGGGACTTCATGCCTCATATTTCCGCAAGGCAAATAAGGTTGGGCCCTTACCCCAACCAGACTCGACTATTTAATAACGACAATTATCAAGAAACATCTAGTTCTCCAAATGAATGCATAGAACATGGTGACGTCCATTGGGGTTTAGAGAAATCCAATGGACTTTGGACAAGACTATCTTAAAGGATAATTATGTGGAAAACATATCTAATCCAGCTAGGTTTAGCCATGATTCATGCACAATTTGAACAGAGTAAGGTTTCTATGGGATTTTAAACTGGTACCCTTGAGCGGACAACTCAAGAAGGAAGGCTCGAAACTGTCGACTGCACCGTTGATCGACTTGTTTTACCGCAACTATGACTTTCCGAATTTAGGGGAAATGATATAGGAAGAGCGCAACCACTCATTATAAACGTTGCTATAATATTTGTTTGGCTGGAGTGGAGTATGATGTTGAGCATTATTATGCAATAATTAAAAGCATGTTGACATGTATTTGCACATTAAGAAAGTGACAAATATATCAATTTCATAATTTAAAGCAATAAAGGAAAGAAAATAAGGAACATATGTCAGTTTTTCTTCTTGGGATAGGTACAAATTCACAAGAACGATCTGAAAGGGTAAAATCCTAAAATCTCCCCAGTAGAGTCCCCATGCTGTCGCGCCCCATTTTTCTCGCGATATCGGGTTTATGACATTTTGGTAGGGACAACTCTTTCCTTTTGGGAAAGGGGTTTTGCAATTTTGAAGAGTTGGCACCTAACAATTTTAAGGTGCGTTAGGGCAACTATGGGGTTCAACTACAACTATGTTTGGTAACCAGAGATAGGGTAAGGACTTGAAATTATCCCAAGGGGAAGGTGTTAGGCACCCCTCCGGATCCACTAGTTTGGTTTCCGGCCAGATAGTTTTTGTGAATTTGTGCAATTATCAAGTAAACAAATAAGGCTCAAATAATATGGGATTTTAAATTTAAATACAATGTCATTACCCGTCCCATTCCTATCAGTCCCAGAGGATTTTTAGGACTACTATTCCTATAAGAGGGAGGTTCTAGGCTGACTCTTAGTTTTAAAGGTAAAATACTAAGGCGACATACAAAAAACAAGTAGGATTGCATTTAGAATGGAAGAATGTTAACAATTGTAAGGTTCATGTATACCTATGCAAATAATGCATATAAATAGCATGACTAAAACACAATTAAGGTCTGAATTTTAAATCCTAAAGCATGGTGTTTTGAGTCAGAACCAGATTCATTATATAACTTAGAAAAGAAGTCTGAATCAGGCCTGTCTGTTGGTTGAAGCAGTTGATAATTAAATAGAGGCATTTCTAGTTTTATTTAAGTAATTACCTAAGGCTTGCCTAGGCATGAGCATGATTCGGTAGTTATTCATGATTATTGAGATAGTTGGAGACTATTATTATTACCTAAACATGTTGTTTTAGGTGTTCAACACGTAGAATTATGGCCAACTAGTTGTAAAGACTAAATGAAATTGTTTTATTCCTTTTTTATGTACTCGCAGTTATCCTAAGTGTGCTTTAAGCGAATGAAATCCTAAAGACATGATATCTAATATGCAGAGATATAGAAGAATGTATATGCAGAACCCTAAATAGGATTTCTATATGCACAAATATTACAATGTTTAGAACAATAATGACTAGGATATGCAGAGATGATATATTTGTTAATGTTGTTTAGCCAAAAACAAGATCTCTAAGTGTGCATGGAAGTAGGAACATGATTGCAGAAACACTAGTTATTACGCAAGTAGGAATGTAAACCTTATAACATTCTTTCTACCCCTTTGATAACATGCATATTTCCCATCCCTTTTTATTAGCCAACCCCATAACGTTTACAAGTTATTACAAAACATAAGATTGAACTACCTAAATAGAAATGAAAGAAAAACAAGAAGCTACAACCATAGGAAGCCTGATCTTGACTTCATGTCTGAATTATGTAATTAATCACTTCAATGCCAATATTATTCGAAAGGCTTTCTCATATCAAGGTGTGTCGGAGTTCCATAAGGACCTCAAGGGGTCCCGGGCAGTGCTCACACCTCGATTTGCATAACCAAATAGAATGAATGCATTGTGGAAGGGCCAGCTCTTATATGTCCAAGTTCAGAGGGAGCTCAAGGGTCCCAAGGCAAGGTTCACACAAAAGGTGCAGAACCTAGATTCTAAGAGTAGGTGAGAGTGCTTAACATAGTTTGAAAAGAGTTTGTTTAAAAATTGGGTTGAAAGTAATCAGTAACAGAGGTGATTGAAAGCAATTGTGATAGTAAACAAAACTCAAACTCCTAAGGTGGGATCGCACATGGGATCATAGTCATCCAAATGGGTTAAGTGGTTTGGGACACACATACATTTGACTGTGAACACATAACCCCATTAAGGGTCTTAGGATTAGTTGGATATGCACAGTAATGGATGATACTGGCATGATCATAGGCTAGTCAGAAAACACAAGCACATTGAAGGGATAAGGACTTGGGATGGCAAATACATAGTAAGTGACTGGCAGAGTATGCTTTGAAACAAATATAGGGGAATGCATTAATCTAGAGGGGAAAGGGAATATTATAGCATGCTGGCAAAGCATCTTAACATAACCACAAGCAAGAGTAGACAAAAAATGAAAGAAGATGAAACAAATAAGGCAACATGTTGTCGTTGGAGCTTTAAAATTAAACTAGGACGTACCAGTCAAAGAAGCAAAGTGCAGAAATTAAAAGTAAACAGGATTCCAAAGTCTAGATTTGGCTTTCAGCCGACTAGACAAAGCAGTAGCACAAGTAGTAATAGAGAAAGAAAGAGTTTTGAGTGTGTAAGTGTGTGTTATAAACTCAATTGTTCGTGTGTTTAAAAAAAGGGTAAGATATTTATAGCTTTAAAACGAGTAGAAATTAAGGTATCAAGTAAGGTTTTATCACAGTCCTGTAAACAATCACAATCAGAATCAATCAACACATGTACTTCCCTTTAATCTAGGGATTACTGCTCAAACAGATACTGATAGGGTTAATTAAGGAAAGAGATAAGTTTGAGACAGATTGATTTTTGCCATATATGGGGGCAGTAAAAGTATAAGGTAAATATTTGAGTCTAATTACAAATTATACTTAACTTTGGGAAAGGATTCACGGTAAAACATCACAATAATTAAAGGAAGGGAATCAATCAATTTAAACAAAAGAGTAAAAATCAGGGTTTATAAGAAAAACCTTGTAATTAAACTGTCACTTAAGGCAATCAAGATTAATCAAGATGTGGCTATGATTCTGCACTTCATTATACAAATAGAAAGGAATGAACATGTGTATTAGGCATTCAGGGTCAATTATATTGACAAAAGAAGCAACACAAACATATAGTAGTAGCAGGAGTAGGCTATGATTCAATAGTAAAAGAAACCTACTCGGAGCATAATAGTCAATAAAGTCAAGTAGTCACATAGAATCAGAGGTGAAGAAATCATAGTAACAGGTAAAGGAGATCAACATACAGAAAGAAGAAAAGTCTTTAAACTCATAACAACAAGTGAAGAAAACATTTATAAGGAATTAGGTCTTGACAGAGCTGAGTTGAAAAGGTAAGAACTCAGAATCAAATAAGTCAAACAAGAAAAAAGGATTCAAACACAAAGAACTTAATCGAACCAAACATGCATATAAAATAAACAAAGAGAATTTCAGAAACCCAGATAGAACCAAAACACTTAGGGTTTTTAACATGAAGAACCAGGTAGTAGCAACTCATGGACAAACCGTTTAAACATAGTAAAATCATAAATCCCACTCAAAATCGGAGAAAAGTTTAGGAAACCCTAATTTGACAATGAAGAGTTACTTTGAAAGAAAATTGGAGAACCTTTGAGAGAACACTAAGAAGTTCAAAACAAGCACAAATTTAAGATATATCTGAAAGAAAATCGAAAGATCTTAAAAGTTAGGGTTTCAGAGAACCTAGGAAAGTGAGAAAGACTTTGAAAAGTTACCGATCTAGCCGGAAAAGCCATGGATCCGACTAGAACGATCATAAGTGGCCAAAAAAGGCCAGAGATAGAGGTTGAGCAGGGATTGGACCAGATCTCTTCAAGATCTGTCCATGGAATCGATAAAATAGGTAACCATTAGACATATGAGACGAGTACATGCCTCAAACCGCCATGGGAGCCCCTGGATTAGGTGAGGATTGGAGGGAATTAGGGTAGATTTGGGTGGCGGCGGCTAGGGTTTAGGTGATGTTGCAGAGGGAGTTTGAGAAGAAGGGATTCAAGGGCCGCGAGTGGTGAGAAATGATTAAGGTTTAGGGGTCGTTTGGGTTTAAAATGGTAAGGGTAAATGGTGGTCGTTGATTTAAATGTTCAACAGCCTAGATTAAAAAGGAGAGGTGGGGATCCAGGTTTGGGTTGGTTTTAAAAGGGTGTCGGGTAAAAATTAAAATTGGGCTGGGGGAGTTGGGGTTCAATTTAGGCTAGAATTGAAATACAAATGGATTGTCATTTAAATAGCCAATTTCCCCTTTTCAAATTATAAAAAATACTAAATCAAATTTTGAAAATAAATTAAAGGTACTAAAATGATTCACAACTGGTAAATAACAATTTAAAAATATAGGGCTTTATTTTATGATTATAAAATACAATTAAACCTTAAAATGGCTAATATCACAATTATGTGTAATTTAGCTTTAAAAATACTAAATGAATTTACAAAAATATGTAAAACTTATTTTAGCCATATTTTGGAATAAATATGAAAATACAATAGATGAATTACCCAAAATAATAATTTTGGACATAATCATTGGGATTTTACGGATAAAAAAAGGGAAATAAATCGATTTAAAAACCTTAAAAATTATGGAAAAAATAGTAAAATATTTGGACATGCTTATATATGCATATATATGATATTTTGAAAGTATTTTACATATTGAAAATATATAGGGGAAAATTAGGTGTTAACAAATGCGCCAGACGTGTTTTATATCCAGAATCTAAAGAAGAAGCCCACGGAGACATTTCGCGAGTATGCTACTTGCTGGAGGTCTGAAGCTGCTAAGGTCAGACCCGCTTTAGAAGAAGAACAAACGAACAAGTTCTTTGACCGGCTCAATACATACTATGAATGATTGATGATGATTGAGAACCATAAGTTTTCCGACATTATCAAACTAGGGGAACGAAATGAAGAAGGTATTAAGAGCGGGATAGTTATAAACTTTGAGGCCTTGCAAGCTACAAATAAGGCCTTGCAGTTTGGTGGTGTGTCTAAGAAGAGCGACGTTGGGGCTGTGATGGTTGCACAAAGGACCAAGTCTCCCTTTAAATACCTAGCCTATCCAATACCTCCATTCACATACCAGCCAACCCCAAATTACAAAGCACCCTCCTACCAAACTCGAGCACCGACTTAAGTCATCTCCACCTCCTACATATCAACCTACCTCACCTAGATACTCCCAACTTGCTCATGTATACCAAAGTTTTCAATGCCCAACCATCCCATTATCAATCACCCCCTGCATGCCAAAATTTCCCTAGGGCGCGACCTAATTTTGATCGAAGGCCTTCAAAACAATATAAAACCATCGCCGAGACCATCGACCAGCTGTATCAGAGACTCAAAGTTGCTGGTTACGTTACCCCCATCCCTGCTACGACCTCTGAGAACCTTTCTCAGTAGGTAAACCCAAACAAGTCCTGTGCATACCACTTCGACATGAAAGGACACACCATTGATGAATTTCGCTCCTTAAAAGACAAGATACCGTCTGTGATTGATAACAAAGTCATTGTGGCAAAGGAAGTCACCTCGAACGTCTGCAAAAACCTTATACGGACCATAAGCATGGGGGTATTCACATGATTGAAGTAGTGGATTATTGGGATCCCGAGGGATCCATCGGGTTGATCGTAGAAGGTGATGAACCAAAGAAACCAGTAGTTACACCCAATCCAATCATAGTCCAGATCCAACCATCTGAGGACACAAAGGTAGATGTGTCTATACCTCTTGAGTTTGAAGCGACGCCATCGGCAAAGGTACCAACACCATTTGCAGAGGTACAACCTAAAACTAACCCCCGCAAAGTGTGCATTTGGGGTTCCTGCTAGGAAGTTGCTTGGGTTTATTGTGAGCCATCAAGGAATAGAATTGGATCAATCAAAGTTCAAATCCATTCAAGAACTACCACCGCCAAAGAACAATACAGATGTGATGAGTTTCCTGGGAAGGTTGAACTACATCAACGGATTCATAGCACAGTCTACGACTATCTGTGAGCCAATATTTAAGATGTTAAAGAAGGACGCCGCTACAAAATGGACCAATGAGTGCCAAAAGGCCTTCGACAGAATCAAAGAGTACCTATTAACACCACTAGTCTTAGTTCCGCCCGAGCCAGGTAAACCCTTATTACTCTACCTTGTAGTGCTAGATGGAGGTTTTGGCTATGTTCTAGGGCAGCATGATAAAATAGGGAGAAAGGAATAAGCCATTTATTATCTCAGCAAGAAGTTTACCCCGTACGAGGCCCGGTATTCCCTATTGGAACGCATTTTTTGACCCTTGACTTGGATAGCTTAGAAGCTGAGACATTACTTATGTGCCTATACTACATATCGTATATCGAGGATAGATCCTTTGAAGTACATATTTTAGAAACCCATGACCACTAGCAAGCTAGCCAAGTGGCAAATCATGTTAAGTGAGTTCGACATTGTTTACATAACTCGGAAAGCGGTCAAGGGACAGGCACTGGCAGACCACTTTGCTGAAAACCCCGTAGATGGAGAATGCGAACCCCAGAAAACGTATTTTCCTGATGAATAGGTATCAGTCATAGGAGAAGACATTGTAGAACCATATGACTGTTGGAGAATGTTTTTTGATGGAGCAGCAAACTTCAAAGGAGTTGGCATAGGAGCAGTCTTAATATCAGAAACTGATCAGCATTATCCAGTGTCTGCTAAACTCGGGTTTTCCTACACCAACAATATGGCCGAGTATGAAACCTGCTTCTCAGGGCTTAAAATGGCCATTGACATGAACGTGCAAAAGATGCTAGTGATTGGAGATTCAGATTTAATTATACATCAGGTACGAGAAGAATGGGCAACCAAGAACTTCAAGATACTCCCATATCAACATCATGTAATCCAAGATACTCCCGACAAGAATTTCATTGATCCTATTCTAGTATAAATCCATAATCTGCCAGCTTACTGTTCCCATGTTGAGGAGGAAGCAGACGGAAAACCTTGGTTTTACGATATTAAAGAATACTTGGCAAAAGGAGAATACCGTAATCTTGCTAATCTAACTCAGAAATGCACACTTCTGAGATTGTCTAACAATTTCTTTCACATCGGAGGAATCCTGTATAGGAGGACTCCCGATTTAGGATTATTGAGGTGTGTCAGTGCTAAGGAAGTCTCTAGGATACTATAAGAAATTCATGCTGGGACCTCCTGTCCACATATGAATGGTTTTGTCTTAGCAAAGAAGATACTCCGGGCTGGTTACTTTTGGATGACTATGGAAATAGACTGCATCTAGTATGTCGAGAAATGCCATCGCTGTCAGACACATACAGACATGATAAAGGTACCTCCACGCGAGCTCAACATAGCATGCTCACCGTGGCCATTCGTTGCCTGGGGAATGGATATCATTGGAACAATCAAGCATGTCGCTTCCAACGGATACCGGTTTATCCTAGTAGCAATCGACTATTTCACCAAATGGTTCGAAGCATCAGCTTACAAGGCAGTAACTAAGAAATTCATGGCAGACTTTGTCCGCGACCGCATTGTTTGTCGATTTGGTATTACAGAGTCAATCATCATTGATAATGGCTCCAATCAGACACAAGAATTCTACAACCTACAGGCCTCAAATGTACGGAGCCATAGAAGCTGCTAAAAAGAATATCAAGAAGATATTGAGGAAAATGATAGAAAATGATAAACAGTGGAATGAGAAGTTATCATTTTCTCTATTGGGGTATTGCACCACAGTCCGCACATCAATCGGGGCGACCCTATGTATGATGGTTTATGGTAAAGAGGTCGTTATCCCTGCCGAAGTAGAAATTCCTTCCCTAAGAATCATATAAGAAGCTGATCTTGACGATGTAGAATGGGTGAAGAGTTGTTACGAGCCACTAGCCCTTATAGATGGAAAGAGAATGAACGCAGTTTTCCATGGTCAACTCCTCCAGAACATCATGTCCAAAGCCTTCAACAAAATATTCAAGCCAAGACAGTTTACAGTGCTGTCTTGTTTGTGAAGAAGAAGAAGGATAGTTCTATGCGTATGTGTATTGATTATTCCGAGTTGAACAAGGTTACAATGAAGAACCGTTATCCTTTACCTTTTATTGATGATATATTTGACCAGCTTGAGGGCGCACATGTGTTTTGTAAGATTGACTTGTGCTCAGGTTACCATCAGTTGAAGATTTGGGAGCCAGATATCTCGAAGACTGCCTTCAGAACTCGGTATGGTTATTAAAAGTTCCTTGTTATGTCATTTGTGCTGACCAATGGCCCAACAACTTTTGTGTATTTGATGCACAGTCTGTTTAGGCCATATCTTGACTCGTTTGTTATTATTTTTATTGATGATATTCTGGTGTATTCCCGAAGTTGGGAAGATCATGAGCAGCACCGAGGACAGTGCTTCAGACCTTGAAGGAGAAGAAGTTATTTGAAAAGTTCTCAAAATGTGAGTTTTGGTTGAGTTCTGTGGCAGTCTTAGGCCACGTGATTTTGAGTGAGGGAATTCGGGTGGATCTAAGGAAGATAGAGGCCGTACGTAGTTGGCCCAGGCCGTCCTTAGCTATAGAGATTCGCAGTTTCCTCGGCTTGGCGGGCTACTACCATCGTTTCGTGGAGGAATTTTCATCGATTGCGGCTTCTATGACTATATTGACCCAGAAGGGTGCTCCATTTTAGTGGACAGAGGAGTGTGAGGCGATCTTTCATAAGCTCAAGACAACTTTGACTACAACCCCAATCTTGATGTTGCCTACCGATTCGGGGTCTTATACTGTCTATTGTGATGCCTCGAGGGTTGGCCTCAGAGCGGTGTTGGTATATGATGGTAGGATTATTTCCTATGCATCCATATAGTTGAATATACATGAGAAGAACTACCCTATCCACGACCTTGAGTTAGCTACTATAGTTCATGCCTTGAAGATCTGGCGTCATTATTTATATAGTGTGCCTTGTGAGATCTATATTGACCACCGGAGTTTGTAGCACTTGTTCAATCAGAATGATCTAAGTTCGCACCAGAGGAGATGGTTGTAGTTGCTGAAGGACTATGACATTACTATTCTGTATCACCCAGGCAAGGCCAATGTGGTGGCGGATGCCTTGAGTCGCCGGGTGGAGAGTTTGGGAGTTTGGCATATTTACCAACTTCAGAGAGGCCTATGGCGATGGATGTTCAGGCCTTAGCTGGCCAGTTTGTGAGATTGGATCTTTCGAAGCCCAGTCGGGTTCTATCTTGTGTGGTTTCTTGGTCTTCCCTATTTGATCGTATCAGGGAGCGGTGGTATGATTACCCTCATTTGCTTGTCCTTAAGGACAAGGTCCAACACGGGGATGCTAGAGATGTGACCATTGGAGATGATGGGGTATCGATGATGCATGGCCGGATTTGTGTGCCCAATGTTAAGGAGCTTCGAGAGTTGATTTTAGCGGAGGCCCATAGTTCACGGTATTCCATCCATCCGGGTGCTACGAAGATGTATCAGGACTTGAGGCAGCACTATTGGTGGAGGCGGATGAAGAGAGATATAGTTGGGTATGTGTCTAGATGCCTCAACTTCCAGCAGGTGAAGTGTGAGCACCATCAACCGGGTGGGTTGCTTCAGCAAATAGAGATCCCAGAGTGGAAATGGGAGCGCATCACCATGGACTTCGTATTTGGACTCCCACGGACCTTAAATAAGTTTGATGTCATTTGGGTTATTTTGGATCGGCTGACCAAGTTCGCTCATTTCATTCCTGTGTGTACCACTTATTTATCGGAGCGGTTGGTAGATATTTATATCTGGGAGATTGTCCGTCTGCATGGTATTACAGTTTCTATTATTTCAGATAGAGGTGCTCAGTTTACATCGCAGTTTTGGAGAGCCGTGCAGTGGGAGTTAGGTACTCGGGTGGAGTTCAGCACAACATTTCACCCCAGACGGACGGACAATCAGAGTGCACTATTCGTATTCTGTTGCGACCAAAACACTCATGCAAGTGTACGCGATCGACAAGTAATATAGTAGTAAGTAAAGTATTGTTCCCACGAGGAATTGTGATCAACTTCTCAACTGATTTTGACTCAAACAATTATCAACTCAAGCTAAATTGTCACAAAATATATATAGAACCAATTTACAAATTACTTAATAATTAAACAATAACTCGACACAAAATTACTACAGCAATTACACAATATTTTGATAACAAATTGGATAAAGATATTCCAGGGTCATGGACATGCTAGAGATCATGCTACTATCTTAGCTTAAGATTGATTTATTGAATTATCCGGGTTATTGATTATAGGGTTAATAATACTCATAAGAATCTGTCGAGTTCTTATGCACCTATTCAAGTTAACTTAATACCTATATGTCTATGGTATTAATATTAACAAGAATGCATTTACAACTCCTATTTTTCAACCAAACAAGGCAATTAAGTATATGTCTATCTTAATTGCAAATCTTTCACCTGATGCCCAGGATTCAGATCTTGTTCTATTTGATTCTATATGCAACCAGTTCGTTTTTTCAAGTTTAACTCAAGATTCATCAATAGTATTTCACGGTTATCTACGCAGTAAAATAATTAAAAGCAGAATCAAACAAACAACCCATAACAATAAATTCAAGATCTTCAATATAAGCTTCAAACAACATAATCACCTAACATCCATGACCCCAGAATACTTGGGTTTTTAGCTACTCATAGTCATATGAAAATCAACAATAATAATCTCAAACATACTATAAACAAGCAACAAGAAGAAAGTTTGAAAGAACTCTTTTAATTGTTGCTCCAAGGTAGTATATTTCCCTTCCTTTCTTAGCTGCAAGAGACTTCAATGGCTTCTTCTCTCTAGCATCAATAGTAATTTTCCACTCTCTCCCAAAAATCTGATCATGTTCCTCAATAATAGAGGTTTGCTTTAACTAATTTTGAGTGGAATCCTGTGATTTTCCAATTTTACCCCTCCTTAATGCCTTTCCCGGACAGAAACGCATGAAGTTTCGCGCGAACACTGGACTTCGCGCGTTTCTTCGCGCGTTTAACACTGGTTTGGCATTTTATTCGCGCGAAGTTACAACTTCGTGCATCTGGGAGGTTTTTCTGCCATTTCTTGTTTCTTGCTTGCACGGACTCAACTCCGAGGGGTTGTTTTTTCTCCTGAATCATTCCATAACATTTCCAAATATTTATATAGGCTCCTTTTTCTGTAAAGTATAAGAATCACAAATTAAATGTCTATTTCTCATCAATTATATACATTATGTTATTGGAATATAATTAAATGGAAGCATAAATAATTGTTAAATCACTCCGATTTCGCCTATTATAAACACCCCACACTTAATTCATTGCTAGTCCTCGAGCAATCACATTATACTCACTAGAGATTTCTTCATTCAACCTTATTCATTAACGCATTACACCTAGAACAAAGTACACATATTATGCCTGGCAATGTAAAATCTCAGCCTCAAAATTGATTCTCAAGTGCTATTCAATATTCAAGCTTCCTTAACATACTCCACACAAAAGTCAAGATTTTCTTTTCTGTCACAAGTCATATGCCCTCACCATCATGCCAATTATGAAGTATTTGTAAATTAATTTGCACATTCAAGTCATATACTTACATTTATCAATGAAAGCACCCACTCTCACAATAAAAGTCACATACATGCAAATGGTACCATAAGCTTGCCCGTCATGTAAATCTCGACTAATATAGGTTAACTCAGCTCAAAATCAATTGGGACTTTTCCATGGTTGTAATGTGGGCTAAGGGATAGGTATGATACATTTTGGAATAATGACTCACTCCCCTAAGCACTTTAACACATCACATGTAACTTGTATATCTTTTTTATTTTTATTTTATTTTATTCACAAATAGTATATCATCCAAGTATTCCCTTCTTGTTTAAGCACTCTACTAATTTATACCCACTAGCTGGATCAGAACATCATATTTATTCATTCAATTTTCGCTAGTGGTGTAAAACTGTTACAAAACAAGTGCCATTTCTAACTTTTCATTAGCTTCACTCAAAAGCCACCCCACACTTAATTCCTTCTTAATTCTTTTAGCATTCTTTTCACAGTTAAAGTGCTTTTAAGAGGAAAAAGGTTCAAAACAAGATCAATGAAGAACAAAAGGTGTAAGCTTGTAATGTGGTTGCCAAATAAAAAGTTTATAGGATCAATAGTGTTAACTAGGGATAATTTTATTTGTGATAAGCAATTAAACTCAAAAAAAAAATCAAAGAAAGACTAAAATCATTTTTCAAACCGAGAATACCTAATATTTCGCTTTAATTCACATACCAGGGCAAGTTCTAGACACAAATACAATGTATGGACTACACAATTTCTCACCACGCATGGCATGTGACTCTAGCTCATCACTGCACTTCATTATGAGCAGTCAATTCAGTGACAAACATATCAGTTAAGGCACTTTCCATGAGATTCAATAGTTAAGACCAAACGTTACACTCCAGGTTCTATTGTGTTTAGGTGTGTCAACGCTGTGTGTTTTCTTCTTGGCTTGCATTCTTTATTTTAATCTATATTTTTCACATAAAAAAATTACAAACTACCTATGCCTGGTTAAAGACAAACCATTGGAAAAGAACCGTGGCTTAAAGAAAAAACCAAGGGGAATTTGTTAATTTACCCTAAAAATATAACAATTGGTAAATAAAAATGCTTATTTTTTTTATACTTACCCTCGAGAACTTCTTCTAAATAAATCCATCATCAGGCCATGATTTTTTTTTTACAAACTACCTAAATTTTAAATCACTCAACTAGGCAAACATTACCAAACAGAAACAATAATATAACAAACAACTGAAATAAGTAAAACAAACCACATAAAGTATAAATCCAACAAAAATACTCAAAAATAATTTAAAACAATCCTAAAATCCATAATACTCCAAATAAACCACACCCCACTGTCACACCTCTTTTTTACATGGCTTACTACACCCCGCGAAGGGTATAATAAAAATAGTTTTTCCAATTAAAGGACGGTCGGAACGGGATTAGCTATTTAAATTTTTCAGAGTCGCCATTTGAGAATATAATGGTGTCTCAAGTCACCGAATTAATCCCGAACCGAGGAAAGTTTGACTCTTTTACAGTCTGCGAACTAGAAATCCTATGTAAGGAATTTTGTTAATCCGAGAGAAGGTGTTAGGCACTCCCGAATTCCGTGGTTCTAGCACGGTCGCTCAACTGTTGTATTTTTATTTTATTTGGTTTTATTACATGCTAACTTATGTGCTTTGATTTATAAACTTTTTTATTACTATTTATTTGAAAAGACTTGCAACATCGTGAAAGTATGTTTTCGACCACGTTGCCATCAAGGCACCCATTTTCGTTAACGCACTTCGACTTTGTCGAGATTTGGATTTGGGTTGCAATCAACGCACACCCAAATTTAAGAAAGTAATTTTAATTAAAATCGTGCCTAACGGTTCTAGCGTGATGATATTTGGGAAAGACCATTGAAACTTGCTATAATAGCCCCTCCAAATTCTAACTATTTTTAATAATCAATTTATCAAGGGCCCCGCAATTATTTTGGGTTTAGCGAGACTCATCTCCCAATTTTGGCCATTTTCCATTATTGGTTTATTTTAAGAATTGCGACGTCATGAAAATGGTTTTTAACCATGTTACCACCGGGGTACACGTGATTATTAACGCATTTGATTTCGCCGAGATTTGGATTTTGGTTTCAATCGATACACACCCCAATTTAAGGAAGTATTTTTAGTTAAAATCGCGCCTAAAGAGGCTAACGCGTTATTATATTTTCTTTGGGGAAGGCCGTGAAATTCGCTAAACAGCACGTCCCTAGTTCTAAGTATTAAGGTTAATAAAGACGAGAGTCATGCATTGTGATTTTATTCGGCATGGCATGTCTCGAATTATTTCAAAAGATAATGTAAAATCAGAAATATTTATACACGATCCTATAAGCAATAAGTTCTTGTTTCATCAAAGGAATAAGCAATTGATTCCTAGTATAAGCATTTTCACGATTTAAAAAAAATGAATTGCCAAAATTGATTCCCAGGTGAATAATTTGGTTGGCCACTACATTGATAGATATTGATACAAAGTTATCCATGAGTCAAATATTCTNNATATCAACTATTAACATATATACAAAGAGTAAAAAAAATTCATCTGATGAAATCTTATCTGAAAATGCATGTTCAAAGTTAATGTCACACAATTTGACACCCAACAATTTCAAGAGTTTTAAAGTTGAGAGCTATTTTGGTTATATAAGTGCATTTCATATATGCAGATGCCTTGTTTCATATGTACGCACAGACAGAATATTTAGAAATCACAGTAAGCATTGTCCATTAAACATCTATATCTTAGTGAAATAATGCATCAGGAAACCAACTCAATTTTAATCGTGAAAATCTATCCAAGATGCTTAATCCAAACCACATACAAACAGAAAACACAACAAACTAATGGAAACCAAAAGAAAAGATCAGCTATCACAACTTAATCCAATTGAAGCGAACAAATACCCATACAAATTTGAGTAAATGCCGATGTTATTGTCTAATTAGCAAGGCATGAAACGGTAACATTTTAATCTAAAATCTGATAGCCAAGTAGATTAACAATCCTCAAAATGACCAAATACACTAGTCAGATTCATTCTGATCAATTATCTCGAAGCAATCTAATCCAAATTCGCAGATTATTCAAAATTTCAGCGTATATAGACCTTGGACACATCACAACTTCTACAACTTATTTGAAAGAGAACAGGAGAAGAGATGAACCAATAGAAAAATTAGAGGATAGCAAAAGAAACTCAAACCCACAGCAGAGATAATCAACAGTAAAAAAAACTCTTCTGAAAAACCATGAATCAAAACCCAAAACTAAAGGAATTTCATACTTGCTTTTCATTAGATGCACATGCCAATGCAAACAACTTATTTCAGTATGTTATGCACATATGAGAGCAAATTGTCACATTTCTAAAGGCAATTTGAAATCTAAAAACAAAAACAAATGATGCATATCATAGAACCAGTGAAGGAAAATTTTCAATTCAGGAAAGCAATAGACATATGTACTCAAGTCATTTCTTAGTTCAAACTTGACAGAAACTATAATGGAGCAAGATGAGAAATTAACTCTATACTAATTACCAACCTAATCCACAATAGAAGCCAACCATTACAAATTGCAATCTCAAATCAGTCCAGGTCTAAAACAGTTTCCAATACTTATCAGAACTTAACAACTTCTAATTTAAAGTTACATCAGAATTCTAATAAGATAAAAAGGAAGATGATTTTACTCCATATATCAAGCTTGACAACTACAACAAGGTTCACATATGTACCTGGAATTGGAAATGTAAAAGAAGAAGGAGAAAACAAGTCAGCACTGGTAGTAACCACAGCAATCAACAGTCGAAATCCCCTTTTAGCTTGAAATTCTTTAAGTAATAAAATAGTATTTTTGAATTGTTTCTGCAAACTTTATACTTTTCTCTATTTTTGAAGTATATGAACTTTAATTTCGAGTGAAAAGGGTAATTTTTTGAGACTGATCTCCTATCCTCTTCAACAAGGCATGAGAATTCCAATTTATAGGCAACAAGGAAGGGTCTATCAGATTTTTGTTTTCTTTTTGGTCCTTTTGTTAAATTTTCAGTTTAGTCCCCTTGTTTCTAACTTTTTATTCAAGTAAGTTCAGCTTTTTTACTGAACATTACACTATAGTCTATTCTAGAAGGTTCCCCACCCATTCCAATTCCTATACTACCCCTCACATGCTTCTAAAATTACCATTACTGATAATACTACCCTTCTTTATGCCTAAATTACCCTTCTATTGGTCCGAAAATTACAGACCCAGGATTACTGATCCCAGCCTTTTCGACTTTTGCCCAGACTAAGATTATTACTCCTTATTTTTTAAACTAATTTTCAGCTATCACCAATACCACTAAAACGAACAGACCTTTAACTGGTCAGGACACCTTTCCAACCCATCAAATACTAAAACAAATTAGCTTCATATAAACCAATAAGCATAGAGGTGATCATTCAACCAATTACTAGGTAACATTTAATTCAAAACCTATATGACTAATTATTTGTTAAAGGCCAACGCTGGTAAACAAATTAATTAATTTTATCTAAACTATTAAACTTATTGCCTAAGACGAAAAACTAACTCAATTGTGTGGCCCAATTCTTATCAGAATTAACAAGAAACGAGGTTGAATGACTCAGAAGAGAAGAAGAAGCAGAAGAAGAAGAAATTATATAAATTTAAATGAAAGGACTTACTGCTATAAAGGATGAACTTTGAACTGTTAGTCTTGAAAGAATCCTCCAAGATTCTTGACACGAAACATACCAAACCATGTGTTTTCAAAGGAATACACATGGATGGGTATGTTCCGGTCAGGAATCAAAAAGATTGAAACATGCACTTCAAGGCAGAAAAATTTTAAAACTGGTATTTGAGTAGTTTTGGCTATATTCGAGCCAAGACACTGCCATATTAGTGTAGAGGGGGATAAGGTGAATCTATGGTGTAAAAATAGGCTTATTTGGCATACTTGGTGTTCGCCGGAGTAGGGTTCCGGCGACAGAAGAAAGAATATTCGAAGGCTTAGGGGTTGATTAGAAGGAAGTGGCTTATGGGAATGGATAGAGGAGACTTAGAGCTTTCTATGGTGTTATTTTGGGAGGCAACGGAAATGGTGGCGTCGACCGGCG
The DNA here is from genome assembly GCA_026770625.1 of Nicotiana glauca. Classification (NCBI taxonomy): domain Eukaryota; kingdom Viridiplantae; phylum Streptophyta; class Magnoliopsida; order Solanales; family Solanaceae; genus Nicotiana; species Nicotiana glauca. Next base: position 132,068 of record MU748848.1, read on the forward strand.
GCGAACCAGTCCGGCGACCTTTGGAGATATGACGATGACGATACATATGTCTCTAATGTTTTGCTATACATTTGGACATTAATATATATTATCGTTCATAGTTCCCACACCGTTAGAATAGAGTGTTTGGATGGATGGGATTAGATCAAAGGAACCCACATGACGTTGTTCCAACCTGTCTCTAACGGTTTGATATTATATAAATGGAACGATGTCGTTTTTATTTATGGCTAGTTCGATCTTGCCCGTTAGATCAAACCAATGGATGGTTCAGATTTGATGACTCAAAACGTCGTCGTTTGGTATATGAATTGGCTCGTGTCTTCTGACCATTTGATCAAGATTCAACGGCCTAGATTTCCTTTATCCAACGACGTCGTTTTGATTTTTTCCTACAAGGGCTGGACGTGGGGGGTGGGCTATATCGTTTGGGCTGGGTATTTTAAAGGTGTTTTGGGCCAAAAATTATGTATATATATATGTATATAATATTTGTATTTTCTGATTTATAAAATTGAGATTAAAATTAAAAATTACTCTAATTAAACTCTAAAAATTATTTTACTAACCATTTTGTAGTAATTTTT